>CM051458.1:7515093-7719523 GCA_028274465.1 Plantago ovata
ACAAAAAGCTAGTTTCAGAAACTAGTGTTTCAAATAAAAACTAGTTACATAAACTGACCGAAACTAGCTGAAACTAGTTGAAACTAACTATTAATGCTAGTTTCACCACCATCATAAATATTAATTTCATTAGTTTCAACAACAAAAATGTTATTTTCATTAGTTTTTCAACATCATAAGTGCTAGTTTCAGCAACAAAAATGCTAGTTTCAGCAACACAAATGCTAGTATCATTAGTTTCAACAACACAAATGTTAGTTTCAACAACTAAATGATAGCTTCATTAGTTTAAGTATCATAAGTACTAGTTTAAGCATCATAAGTGTTAGTTTGAGCCACAAAAAATGCTAGTTTCGGCAACACGAATGCTAAATTCATTTGTTTCAGCATCACAAACGAACAAAAAAAATGTTAGTTTCATTAGATTCAACAACAGAGATGAAAGTTTCATTAGTTTCAACAACAAAAATTAAATGTCAGTTTCATTAGTTTCTGTGTATAAATATTAATTGTTAGAAAAAAATAATTAAATATAATTAGCTAGTAATTAATTAACACTATTGAATGTCAAAAATACCATCAGAATCCATTTTAGTGAGAACATAGATGTCCAACGAGAAACTGAGATCCAAATTGATTAGCTTTTAGGGCACCAAAAATATTTTTGTAAGAGGTTATTAGATTTTAGGGCACCAAAAAATAAACTGGCCTTTTTTGTAAGTAGTTATTTAAAGTGGCTATTTTAGCAATTAGATTCCCTCAAATGGTTCTTTTATGTAATTTTTTGAAAAAGAAAAGCCCCTTAGTATGTATAATAGCACGATTATAAAGATATTGACAAGCACAAAACAAAAAGAATAACCCTAGTTTTATAAAAGAAACCAACACATAAGTAGACAAATTAAAAAAGCGATTATAAAATTGAAAAGTACAAAATCGCTTTTGAAAAAGTATTGTAACATTAACGAAACTCATAAAAAAAGTAGTATGCATGATTAACACTATTTGAACTCCGGATCATACCTTAGTTAAGTCATCGTACGTGATCGGGAGAAGGGGGACTGATCGATTCTCTTGAAGAATTCTTTGCGACATAAAAGGTTCTTTTCGATCTGTAGGTATTAATTTGTTAGCTGAAAAAAAATATTGAAATTATTTCTTAACTTAAAATGATTCTTGTTAAAAAAGGCCAACTAGTTGTTGCCTCAAAAAAATAAAAAATAATAAAAAATAAAAAAATAAAAAAAGTAATGTTGCTATTTGGGATTGCTGTCCAGTTCATGATCATGTAGTAAAGGTAAATGACCGTGTTTCAGTTGGCACCGTAAAAAAAAAAAGAGTAATGTTTATATTTGGGAGTATGTAGCATAATGAATGGCTCATTTTCTTATTTAAAAAAAAGGATTCCGACGTAAAAGAAACAAAGAGAGAGGAAAGAAATTTTAAGAGCATAAGAAGAAAAAGAAAAGAAAAAAAACAAGAGATCAAGGGCTACTAATTACCTGAAACGAAGTGACGAATGAGGATCATAACAACACTTAACATGAATGAAGAGAGGAGAGAAGAAAAGAAAAGAACTAAACAGAACACAAAGCAGTGACAACATTAAATCGACTTCAAAAAAAAAAAACATTAAATCGAGTTCAATCGAGATCCAATCGGATGAATCATGTGATGTGAATAATTTGCGGCTTTAATTAACTATGGTCAACTTAAAAAACTTAACAACTTGCTTAACCATGGTTGAATTAATTTAATTGAACTGGTTTGCAGTGTCGACCCTTTGTTAACATTAATTGGGATATGTTCTACTACCACATTGCACGAAATAGTATAATGATATTATGAATAATGTTACGATTATCAAATGAAAAGGGTAAACGCTAGGTGATACCTACCTCCCGCCGGCCGAAAGCGATTTTGTACAGATTTTAATAAAACATACTCCGTATATACTAATATAAGTATTTAATACTAGGGGTTAAGTTGATGGGATAATAAATGAATAAAGAATGTGAAAAATATTATTAGGATAAAAATGAATTAAAAACAAATAAAATATAGTTAGTGGATTAAAGAATTAATATAAATTTAACAAAAATAGATTGACACATTTCTAATACAACATTTAAAATGATAAAATAACACATTATTAATTATTAATAGGATAAAGGGGGTATATTTTTTAAATTATAAGCTCAAACCCCAATTAACTAATTGCGTTCATCTAATCAAATCATTCAACAGGCTGTGCATTTAGAACCCTCAGTAGATTGAGAATGGAGAAATTCTCTAGCCAACAACCACCCTCACCGCCTCCCCCAAAACCCCCTTTCCAAACAAATCCGATCACTCTTACAGATATGCTGACTATAAATAACCAACCAAAAACAGAGGTTGTAGATCAAAATCACTCTCTCATAGATCACTCTACTAAAACATCACAGACCCATCTCGACATCATTCAGAGCATGAAACCTCAAGAATTTTCAAGGCAAACGTTCCTCCGGTACATATTAGCTTAGAAAAAAGGGAAAAATATATAAATAAATCAATAAGCAACATTAATTACAAAAAAAGCCATCTTAAGAAACCAATTACTAAAATCTCGCTACTACTAACAGGCGTGTATGAGTGGACAAAACTGCCCCTCATTTCTCGCTTCTTACAGACATCCGCCGTTACCACAAAATTCATTTCACAGACAAAACCTCCGTTTCTCTCTCCAACACAGACGAAACGACACGAAATTCTCAACCAAATTCGACGAAATTCAACTCGAAAGGTACTAAAATCAACAACCCAACTACGAAAATGCATGGCAGAATTGGACAACCAATTGGCAACAACAAGCGGTAGAGATGACAAAGGTACGAAACCCTAGTTTCTGAGTGATTTTTTTTCACGATTTTGTCACTTCCAAATGCCGATCAACATGAATGTTGCCTAGTTTCAGTGTGTAAACATAGTTTCAGTTGATTGTTGCTAGTTTCAGTTGTTTTCTGCTAGTTTCAGTGCATGAGAAGATGGTTGTTGCTAGTTTCAGTTGATTTCTGCTAGTTTCTGTTGATTTCTGCTAGTTTCAGTGCATAGGAAGATGGTTGTTGCTAGTTTCAGTTATTTTCTGCTAGTTTCTGTTGATTTCTGCTAGTTTCAGTGCATGAGAAGATGGTTGTTGCTAGTTTCAGTTGATTTCTACTAGTTTCTGTTGATTTCTTCTAGTTTCAGTGCATGAGAAGATGGTTGTTGCTAGTTTCAGTTGATTTCTGCTAGTTTCTGTTGATTTCTGCTAGTTTCAGTGCATGCGAAGATGGTTGTTGCTAGTTTCAGTTGTTTTCTACTAGTTTCAGTGCATGCGAAGATGGTTGTTGCTAGTTTCAGTTGTTTTCTACTAGTTTCAGTGCATGAGAAGATGGTTGCTGCTAGTTTCAGTTGATTTCTGCTAGTTTATGCTAGTTTCAATTGTTGTTACTTTGATTTCGGCTAGTTTCGGTATTTGTCCTTTGATTTCTGCTAGTTTATGCTAGTTTCAATTGTTGTTACTTTGATTTCATCTAGTTTCGGTATTTGTCCTTTGATTTCGGCTAGTTTTGGTGCGTGCTCATTTGATATCTGCTAGTTTCATTGAATTAACTTAAGTTCTTCTGCTTGGTTTCAGGTGCAGGGCCATCAGTGCCAACTATATTCAATCGAGGGGATCTGCGATTGACAGCTCAATTTCTCGCACAACTGCCCCTAAAAGAGAATGAAGAGCAACTAATGAGAACACCATTCAGGGTGCTGTTGAAGAAGTTCATTGACAAAAAGGTCCAGACGAACTACTTCTTCAAGAACTATGATGCTCTGAGGCGGGTGATTCCCAGTTATGACAAGAACACAAGCACACTGCTTATTGGTACGATAAGAGTGAGATTAACAGAGGAAAAAGTGAGGCTCTTCTTCGGTCCAATAGATGGGACAGTGAAAATAAAAATGCAGCGGGGCATGCTAGTTGAGAACACCGAATTCGTCAACAGAAACTACCCCGAAAAGAATTCAAGGAGTAACTTCAAACTGACAAAAGCCACGATAGAGGCAAGGTTGAATAATCAAGTGAGACAAAGGCAACGGATGAACAAGGGTGATTTCGTAATAAACGTGGTCTTGTACCTCCTCTGTGAAGGACTCATGGTAAACAAGGGCAATAACTTGCCTTGGAAGTACATCGACTACGCCAGTGACTTGACCGAGAGGAAGTACAACTGGTCACAAAGGATACTCGAGCACTTCAACGATTCTCTCGATCCTCACAGCACAACACACGCCGGATGTCTGCAAATGCTGATGGTAAGTGTATTTATGCTAATTTCATACGCTAGTTTCAGGGCATTATCTGATACAAAAACATCCTAGTTTCGGGTCCATTTTTTTAATAAAATGTCTTGCTTCGTTTGATGCAGTACCTCATATGCGAAAACACCCATCTCGTAGAGAAAGCAACAGAAAATGCTTTCCCAAGATGCCTGAAATGGGATCTCAGGCATTTGTACACTGCAATCGTAGGGAAAACTATGGATGAAATTGAGGACAATCTGGTATGTGTTCTAGTTTCAGAAAAACGTATTATATGTTTGGATTTGGATTCGAAATTAAATATCAAGATGTTAGTTTCAGCATCTTTTTTGCTCTTCGTTTCAGTTAAAAGATGAGGAACCAATGACAGATATGGAAAGACAATTGCTCGGAATTGAAGGAGCACAGCAACAACAGGTCCATCAACAAGAAGAATCACAGGCTGAGCAAGAGAGCAGGCAAGAAGAGCCAACTGGAACTAGTGGTATGGACAGACTAGCGATTGTGGCTGAGCAAGAGAGCAGGCAGCAAGAAGAGCCGCCAATAAATGCACAACCAATAAACGTACATGAGCCAACACCACCACAAAGCCAAACTGAGCCTCAACAAAAACAACCCCTGAATTTGACTCCTGGACCATCATTCGCACTCGGCGATTTCTTTGACAGCACTACTTCTGTGATAGCCAGTATGAGGGAAGAAGGTAATCTCGAGCCGCAAGACAGCCAGGATCAACAAGAGGGACATGATGATGGTATGTGGGACTTATAATGCTAGTTTATGTTGGTTTCAGTATATTATATGCAATAAAATGCTAGTTTCAATCCATTATATGCTAGTTTCAGTACACTATGTGAGTTATAATGCTAGTTTCAAGCCAGTGTATGCTAGTTTCATGACACTTTATGCTAGTTTCAGGATATTGTACGGTGTAAAATGTTAGTTTCAATCCATTATATGCTAGTTTCAGTACATTATGTGAGTTATAATGCTAGTTTCAAGCCAGTGTATGCTAGTTTCATGACACTTTATGCTAGTTTCAGGATATTGTACGGTGTAAAATGCTAGTTTCAATCCATTATATGCTAGTTTCAGTACATTATGTGAGTTATAATGCTAGTTTCAAGCCAGTGTATACTAGTTTCATGACACTTCATGCTAGTTTCAGGATATTGTACGGTGTAAAATGCTAGTTTCAATCCATTATATGCTAGTTTCAGTACATTATGTGAGTTATAATGCTAGTTTCAAGCCAGTGTATGCTAGTTTCAGGAGACTGTATGGTGTAAAATGCTAGTTTCATCCCATTGTGTGATATGAAAAGCTAGTTTCATGACACTTTATGCTAGTTTCAGGATATTGTACAGTGTAAAATGCTAGTTTCAGAATGTATGATATGAAAAAAGCTAATTTCATGTTAATCTCTGCTAGTTTCAGACACTTCGGAAGAGGAGGAGGATGGCGAGGAGGAAGATGACGAGGAGGAAGATGACGAGGAGGAGGACTACAAAGAAAAGTATGTGGAGCAAATAAAACATACAGAAATAATGAGGAGTATGTATACTACGATGAAACCATCATTTGAACAAGCAAACAGAGACAGAGCAGCGATGCAAGCCTCGCTACTTTCATCCAACGGTGACAGGGAGAGATTGTCAAACCTAGTGTCGAGAACCGATGCTGAAAACAAGAAGCTGAAAGCTAAGCTCGAAGAAGCCAATAAAGAGATCAGCAGTCTGAAAGCTGGTGTGACGAACTGAATGAGACATTGGCTGAAAATCTCGATCTCAAGAATAGTGTGCAAGAGATGGGACGAAAGATAGAAATCCTGGAAGAAACAAATGCACAGATGCATCAAAAGTTGGTTGAAGTGGAGGAAGTCGCAGCTGATTTGCGCAATGAAAACCTGTCACTAGAGATGAAGGCGAGTGAGTACGAGAAAATGGTGCATGATACCAACAGAGACACACAAGAAAGGGGCAGAGGGCGAGGGAGAGCAAGGACAAGAAGGGGAAGAGGAAGGAGAGGAGGAAGGGCACAACAACAGCAACACGACGATGTTGATGACGATGTAGATGACAGCACCATACCAATAAAAGCGATTCCTGTCACTACATCGAAACCAGCATCGTACGTGCAGAGAATAAAGCAAAAAGATCGACAGCCGGCGAAGACGGACGATCAGTTTGTCTACAATGACAATAAAAAGAAGATGAAGACATCACATGACACAACAATGGTCGTCTCTTCTCAGGATCAGTTCGTGCAAGATTTGAAGATGTCGGATGCAATTGTTCTATCTTCACAGGAACAATTGAGTCAGGACATGCTAGTTTCGGCGTCGCAGAGCTCGGTTGAGTTGACTAGGGAACAAATCAACAACCCCGGCAAGAGCATCTCAGGAATGGCAACACAATACCACAAGTCAAGCAGTAAAGTTGAAGGACTCACCTTCGACAACAAGTACAGGACAACAAAGTACCTCGACCAGAATGACAGAGATAGGTTGGTCAAGATAAACAACTACAACACAAAGAGGTCAGCATGCTCATCACTTCAAATCATATAAAAAAATCACTTATATTAATTACTGTGTCTATGTGATCTGATAATACTTTCTTGTTTCCAAAAAAACAGTTGTTGGATATACGAGAAAGGAACAGAGAGGATGACGATGAAGGAAGTAGCATACCTGATCAGAGAAGACTGCATAAGCAGTGTGGTAAGGGAAAAACTATTCATTGTATGCTAGTTTCAGGCCATTCTGTGACTTAAAATGCTAGTTTCAGGACATTGTGTGATATTGTATGGTGAAAAATGCTAGTTTCAGGCACGGTATGCTAGTTTCATGCCAATATATGCTAGTTTCAAGAGTTTATAGTGTATAAAATGCTAGTTTCAGGACATTGTGTGATATGAAAAGCTAGTTTCATGAGGTTGTCTCCTAGTTTCATGATATTGTATGGTGAAAAATGCTAGTTTCATGGCACGGTATGCTAGTTTCATGCCAATATATGCTAGTTTCAGGAGTTTATAGTGTATAAAATGCTAGTTTCATTTGAAAAATAACGACTTCGTTTTAAATGCAGACAGTAGATCTATGGGGGAATCGTCTGGTGGATCAAGCAAATGAAAAGGCAAAGGAGAACAAGTTTGGTTTTTTCGACTCACTGCTTTATGTAAGTCCACGAACTAAACATTGCATTAACAAAAAAAGAATGACACCTAATTAAAAGAAGAAACAAAAATGTATTGCAGGAAATGCTCAACTACGAAATGACCCCAACAGAGGAAGAGAATGTGCTCAATGGCGTAATCACAAAACTCAAAACACTCACAGTTGAAGAGGTGCTATTCTTCCCGCTGATCATTAAAGTCCATTGGGTGCTACTTGAGTTGGAAACAACAACATCACAGTTCCGCCTTTACAACACTCTCAGGCACAAAGCAGACAACTCTGACGAATACTACATAGCAACTGAAAAAGTGGTATGTGTGTGTATTTTTACATTCTATATGACTGTTTGGTAATTAAGGCTAGTTTCATTGCAATATTTTGCTAGTTTCAATTGATAATATGCTAGTTTCAGGCCACATAAAAGCAAGTTTCATGATCATTTCTGAAATCTAAAAAGCCCTTTCCTTACATTTACAATTTCCCACAGCGCAACTTTGTCGAGAGAATCATAAAGACAAGAATGGAAAATCCGGTTGGTGATGAAGATGCTGAAAGCTACTACGAGAGATTCAGAGATGTTTCATTCACATTCGAGGACCATGATGATTGCCCACAACAAGTAGGAGTCGAATGCGGTATAATGATCCTCAAGATCATCGACGCCAGAGTGAATGGCAATGAGGTCTGGAGCATAAAATCAACAGGTTCTGAAGATCATATCTTCTCGTTCGAAGAATGTTGTCGGTACAGAGCACAAATCATCAGGACATTCCTCTGTGAAGGAAAAAGGTACGATCTCATCCAGGAGACATTGGATGAAGAAGCGCGGTGAAAAAGTGCTACTATGGGGTGTTTAGTTAGCTTAATCAGTGTCGTAGCTGTGTAGTATGTTGAATCACGTATAAACAATTATTAGTTCGTAGGGTATCACGTTAATTGCTAGTATGTGTGTGATGTACTCTGGTTTGATTGTTGAACATCAGGTGTTTGCTTGCAAAGTAATATGAACTAGTTTCTCTAAATGTATTGCAAGTTTCAGATGCTCAATAATGCTAGTTTCACAACTAAAAAAGCTAGTTTCAGCTAGTTTCAGATAGCAGCAAGTGACATGAACCCTTCACCCCAAAATGAGCTAGTTTTGGCTGCTCATAATGCTAGTTTCACAACTAAAAAAAGCTAGTTTCAACTAGTTTCAGATAGCTGCAAGTGACATGAACCCTTCACCCCAAAATGAGCTAGTTTCACAACTAAAAATGCTAGTTTCAAAGGATCATAAACCCCTAAAAAATGCTAGTTTCAAAGGATCATAAGACCCTAGTTTCAGGATTGTATAACATAAGACAGATCAAAATACAAAAAAATGAATGAAAGTAATTGTCTCATAAAGATACGATTCGATAAAACAGAGTAATAAAAAGGTATGAGGTAATAAATGATCAAACATACAGATCATCAAAACACATAACCAAAAAAGAGTCGAAAAATCTCTAGTTTCATAACGAAGAACAACAAGACAGGAAACAGAACTCCTTCAAGAAATAGGAGCAGTGCATGTCTTCCTATTGTGCCCACTACGACCACAACGTCCACATCGCTTCGTCTGCACCACCTCACCCCTAGACCTGATACGCTTACTCTTCGGGCGCCCACGAGTCCTGTATGAAGTAACATGGAAATACGTGTCAATGAAATCATCCATCCTGATCCTCGACCTCTTCATCGCAGCAACAACGTGTGCACAAGGGAAACCATTAACTGTCCACCACCTGCATCAAGAAAAACATTAGTTTCAGCCACTAAATTCAACACAATAAAATACTAGTTTCAGGGGGACATCATTAAACTAGTTTCAGGTGCTAAAATGCTAGTTTCAGGACCTCATTCAACAACAAAAAAACCTAGTTTCAGAGCTAGTTTCATTCCAGAAATGAATAAGAAATACAAACCTGCAAGAGCAAGTACGTTCATCCAGATCGACTGTGACGCTGGGATTAGAATACACACTCACAACATTAACATTCGATGTCACAGTCAACCAGTGCTGACTCTCACTCACCATATCCCTGAACTTCTTATCCCTTTCGGGACATAGAACACCATTCCAGTTTAGAGACTGATTCCTCCTCTTCTCAAAAAGAACCATGACCTTCTCACGTATAAATTCAATCAGATGCTTCACAGGGAGACCACGGCCTGCATCGATCCACGAATTGAAAGACTCAGCTACATTCGAAAACATCTTGCCATAGCGAATCGGAGGAGATAATGCATTTGTCCAATGATCAAGTGGGACGCTATCAATGAAACTAACAAGAGCATGTGACCCTTCCTCACGCCACATATCCAGCTTCTCTTGCAACAGATCATCACTCACAGCATAAGCACACTCACTCAGGCGGAACACAAATGTCTCCCTCAAACTACGCTCTATGCGACACTTCCCAAAAGAATCTCTCAAATTTCTCTTCAGGTGCTCAAGACAGTAAAAGTGGTGAGCTCTCTCACCAAAAACGGCTGGGATACCCTGGATTAGCCCGGGTGCACGGTCAGATATCATCGCAATCACCCTATTCTCTCTCAAAACCTGATTCAGGTTCTCCAAAAACCACAACCAGTTTTCATTGTTTTCTGCATCGACAATTGCAAAGGCAAACGGGAATATACCTGATAAAAAACAAAAAAAATAAACTGGTTTCAGGGATATTAATGCTAGTTTCAGGTCACACAATACTAGTTTCAGGGACATCAAAGCTAGTTTCAGATACCAAAATGCTAGTTTCAAGAACAGAATGCTAGTTTCAAAGCTAGTTTCAGATACCAAAGTGCTAGTTTCAAGACCAGAATGCTAGTTTCAAAGCTAGTTTCAGATACCAAAATGCTAGTTTCAAGACCATAATGCTAGTTTCAAAGACCAAAATGCTAGTTTCAAGACCAAAATGCTAGTAAAGTGCTAGTTTCAGCTCACACAAAAAAGCTAGTTTCAGAGCGCAAAGAGAATAAAAAGAAAGGCATACCATCATTTGCGTCTTTCCCGGTAGCAACTAACAAATACCCTTTAAATCTAGACCTCAGATGAGCACCATCAAGAAAGAGAATAGGACGGCAGTGGTCGAATCCCTCCATACAGCCAGCAAAGCATATGAACAAGCTCTTGAAACGGTTATCGGACTCACTCACATTGAGATCAACATAAGTACCAGGATTCGTGCGCTTCAGAGCCTCCAAGTACCACTCAAGCTCATTGAATGACAGATGGTAGTCCCCAAAAACATCAGTTCGAACCTTCTCCAATGCCCTATAAGCCTTGCTATACGAAACCTCTATCTTGTATAAATCCCAGAAGAATTTTTTTATCTCACTGCCACCAGTAGCAGAGGTGATAGTCATTGAATCCCTGATCAAATCCGCCATAAGTGTAGTAGCTAACAGATCACCTTTATCGAGAAGAGGCGAAAGCACACATGTATGTTCATTCACCAAATCCTTAATGTAAAACCAGCCATTAGCAATATAAAGCAATCCACAAACCATCCATTGACACCCATCAACAGCATGTTTGCTACAAATAGCTCTAAGTTTCTGCGGATTATTCTTCACAATCTTAAGCCTGAAACCAAGTGCAATCGAAAACTTAGCAAGAGCAATCCTAAACGCCTTTACACCTCCAGGAAACGACTGCCCAACCTCCCTAATTTCCCTATGCCACCCTTGAGACAACAACACATTCTCCCTATCCTGTGGCACACCTCCATAAATAGCAACATCATTGACATTATTATTAAAAGGAACATCAGTTGAAACCAGCGCAGCATGACCTGAAACTAGTGGATCCTCAATAGTTTCAGCCACAATCACCTCAGAAGCAAACCTGCTAGGACCTGCACAAACAACCTTACCAACCGTAGAACATGAACCCCTAGTTTCAAGCCTAGGTTCAGACCCACTAGGCCTACTACCACTAGTTCCAGATCCACCAGCCCTAGTTTCAAGCCTAGTTTCAGCCAACGCAATACCACCACACCTAGTTAAAGCAACACCAGAGCTAGTTTCAGACCTCCCAATACTAGTTTCAAACACAACAATCCTACTTCCCCTATTCTCATCCATGCCAGCACTAGTTTCAACCACACCACAACTAGTTTCAACCAATTTATCAGTAGTTTCAAACATCTCAGTCCTAGTTTCAACCAGAGAAAGAATAGTATCCCTAGTTTCAAGCAGATCAGGCCTAGTATCAACACCAAAGCTAGTTTCACTCACTGAAACCCTAGTTTCAGACAGCACAGATCTACTGTCCTCACCATCAATGCTCAATCTAGCTCGTTTCACAGGTTTTTCAACGCAATCATCAGCCAACCCAACCAAAACATCCATATTGACAAATTTTATGCCACTGGCAGAACAGAGCATAATCATAGCTTTCAAATCGTCATCACTGAAAACAATATATCGATTCTCACCGATCCAATACTGGAACTGAGTCCAATCCAAATCATTCAGATTCAGCTTAGACACCGAAAAATCAAGCAATTCAGAAAATGAAATTTCACCCCTCACCATCCACGCATAACACAACCCGTTCGATTTCAACGAAATCAACAAATCCATAGCAAACGACACGAAGAACGCAGTCGATTCATGATTTCAAACGAAAAAAAGGAAAAAATCCGTATGAAAATGGAACGAAATATGATTTCGAGCTGAGAGAGCAATAAATGAGATTGAAATACGTTTTTTTTTGGCGGCTTGCAGAGGAAGAAAGGGGCAGGGGTACAATTGGAAAGAATGAGCGAAGATTAGGGCCAAATAAATTAGAATGGCCTTATTTGTAACTTGTAACGGTACCGGTTTTGAAAACAAAATAATTTCTTGAAAAGAAGATCAAAATAACTTTAATAGCAACGGTCGGCAATTAATGCCAAAATATTCTTTGACGCTAACAGAAATGAACAATAACCAACGACAACTCAAGTTCAAAAGAAAGACGAATGAAGACAGTAAAAGTTTATCTCCTTATTTTACAAAAGAAACCCAAGACACCCCAGACCCTTCTCTCAGTCGCTGGCATCCTAGTCACGCACATCCTCAACAGCATCTGGAAGGAAGGAATTTTGAAAACAAAAGAGTGTGAGATAAAGGATCTCAGTGAGGTTCTAAGTTAAGACAGAAAGTAAACAGTTTTAAAACAAAATCCTTTTCAGAAAAACGAGCAAACAGAACAGAACACATATAACAGATTAACAGAACAGATACATTGTAGACCGTTGGTGCAGCCCGCCTTATTGCTCCTACTCCCAGAATGCCCTTATAACTCCCTCCAGAGGGTGCACAACTCCGGACAGAAACAGAAACCCCCGTGTACTTTGGGGAAACAGATCCTACGACCCTAATAGACCTCAGCGACTTCTGGCTCGCGTCTAAAAGGGATTAGACTAGGCAATAACCAAGCAAACCCGATAGTCCTCTACTACCCAAGTCTACCTAGTTACGACCTAATCGACCGGTCACACAGAAACAGAACAGATACAGAGTAACAGATACAAACAATTAACACCGAGAGGTGTTCCTGCAGAAAGGTCAGTACAGAACAGAGTAGCAATAACAGAAATCCAAAAGTCATACTTAGGACTTATACTTTTACGCGGAAGCATACAATATACAGTAGATAGTAATAGACACAAACAGTCACATAGCCTTCCAGTTTCTCGCAAATAATAGGTTTAGGGGTGAACTTGCGAGCAAAGACCTTCAACGAGTAACGAGCCTTTACGGTTTAACGAACAAAGGAGAACCTAACAAGAAAGTACTAAACATACTTTAGAAGTCGAACGGATGGAAGGAAAAAGGTTGAAAAGGAAGTGGTAAAGACGGGGTTCGAACTCGGGACCTCTAAGTTAGTCAAGCAAGGACCTAACCAACTAGGCTAGCAAGTCAAGTCATTAATAATTTACAAAAACAGAAACTAAGTTTGAAACATTTCAGAAATACTCTTTCGGTTTTCAGACTCTGGAAATTACCAAAATACCCTCAGTGGTAAATTACAAAAAGATCCTTTTCAAAATCAGAACTCACAAACAGTTTCTCCGAGTTTCAGAAAGTAAACAAAACACTTCCCATAAATCGAAACTTCCCTTAAACTGTCTCGGTCAGTCAACAGGGTCAAACATAATTTGCAATTAAGCCCCTACAGTCCTCTGAAATTCCAAAACAACCCCAACAGAAGCTAAATCACATAAAACGAGTCCAATGAACACTAAACGAACCCAGGTCAGTCTCAACCCTTCCCTTACACAGTCCAGTTTCGGTCTTGAGGTTCGAATGCGGTCAACATACACAAGGTCAGAGTCAAACAGTCAACATAGTCAATCACAGACCAAATTCTACAACCCAAAATCGGTCCAGTTATATCCTAATCCGAGTTCGAATTTCAGTTCAAGGTCTAAATCGAGGTTCAGATATATCTCAGGGGCAAAACGGTCATAACAGTAAAGGAAGAAAACAAAAACGAGAAAGGAACAGAGCATTACCCTCGAATGTAAACGGAGAAGCAGCAATCTGTGAATTTAAAAGAGGGACATGTTAAAATGAAATCCGAATCGCGATTTGAATCGAGGATGGAGAAAAACGAGCAGAACAGAAAGCTGTACTCAACTTACCGGAATTTGAAAACGGAATCGGAGCGGGTCGGAATGAATTCGGACGGAGTGGTGCGGGCAGAGCGGAGCAGAACCGGGTCGATCGGGTTCGAACGGAGCCGGATGGAGGAACCGGACGGCGTGAGCTCGGGAGCCAAAACGGAGCGAATCGGTATGGGCGGCGCGCGAAACAGAACACGGCGGAGGCGGCGCGGCACGGACGAGATCGGGCCTTGGACGGCGGCGCGAACAGAACAGAGAACGCGGCTCGGGAGCGGCAGAGAAGACAGGCGGCGGCTCGGCGGATCGAACGGAGGCAGCAGCAACCCGCCTCCTTCTCTTCTTCTCTCTCTCCTTTTCCTCTTTTCTTTCTCTCTTTCTCTTTTGCGTTTTGGTAGAATGAAGACTGAAGATGGGTAAGGGTTAGGGTTAGGGTTAAGTAAATGGGCTGGACTTTGATGATTGGGCCAGTTGAGAAGGGCCACGAGAAATGGGCCAAGAGTAAGCCAAAATCAGATTGCTATTTAGCCCATGACAGAATAAGACGAATTAAATCCATACGAATTTCCTAAAACCGAAAATGATGGCGCGGGAAAGAAATTAAATAATTACCAAATAAAATAAATTATTCAAGTAATTAATTAAATAAAAAAAAAAAAATCAAGTAGAAAATACGGGATGTTACATAACTAGTTATTTAAACTAGCTTTTTTAGCAATTAGGTACCCTCAAGTGGTTGGTTTATGTAATTTTTTGTAGAAAAAACCCAAAAAAATCAAATAATGGATAAAAAAACAAAAATACAAAATCTGCAAGTGTTGGATCGTCTCATCAAAGCAGAGAAGCTCAGCATCAAAGCTCCGAAATCCAAATGGAAGAAAACGTCACAGCACCAGAAAACGTTCATATTCCAACGGATGAGCGAGGAACTTTCTAGATCGGAGAAAAAGTCTTTCAAAGAAGTGCTAAATAAAGATGACAACTTTTTCTCTCCCCTGGAAGAAGAAACACACGCCATCCCCATGGAAACTAGCACGAATCCAGATAGCCAAGAAAAGAAAGGGAATCAATCGACAGATCCAGAGCAGGCCAAGGTGGAATTTACCCCTGGAGAACTTCAGAACTTATATAAACCTTGGAGAAACACTCTCATACTACAAACTGTGGTATATTCAAAATCTATTCCGCAAATACAAAAACACTTACAAGGTTTGTGGAAAATTGCTAATACCATAACAGCCATGGAACTCGGAAAAGGCTGTTATATTATAAGGTTCTCAAATCAGGAGGATTATTTAGTAGCCATTGCCGGCGGGCCGTGGTTCCTATTTAACTACTTCCTTGCGATGCATCAATGGAAGTCGGATTTCACCCCGGCTTATGGATCTTTTAAAAATCTTGCAATCTGGGTCCAGCTCCCAGAGCTCCTAGTGGAATATTATGAACATAATATAATGCACTTAAGAAAATAGGTGAAGCCATTGGAAAACTGATACAAATACTTCTCCAGCCAAAAGGGGAAAATATGCAAGAATTTGCATAGAAATTGACACATCAAAACCTCTGGTTAAATCACTCCTTATATGCTCTAGACGTCAAAAAATCACATATGAGATAAGCTCTGAATTCTGTTTCAGTTGTGGAAAAATAGGACACCTCTGTCTCCAATTTCCAAAGTCGAACACACAAGATACGTCCACATCCAGTACAAAATCTGACACGGACATGGCCGGAGCCCAGCCCCCGGAATCGGAAAAACCAAGGAAAAATACGGACAGATGGCATATCGTCCAATCTAGAAAAGGAAAAAATCAAACTAAAAATCCTTCTCTGCAAACGCATGAAGAGGACAACACTGACAGAGCAGTAAATTCAGATAAGAGCAGAGAAGTCAGAAGAGAGGACAGAGAAAAAACAAAAATGGGCACTGATACCCTAGAACCTCATCTAGAAACAGACAAACCAATCAATGGTGAGAAAGCTCCAGCCATTGAATCTGATTTTGCTAGGTGCTTGCGATGGGACGGATGCGACTTCCCTCAGTTGGTTTGGGTGGCATAGCCTTTTTTCGAAACTTTCGGTCTCCGCTTGGCTAGTCACACCGACCAAAATCCTCACAGGCCAATAACTGTTGCTGACAAGGCAAATAATTCATCTGCTACCAGTACTGTTCCATTAGTTATCTCAAGCATGCAAGTACGTGGTCAATCGGAGACAAGCATAAATGAGGCTCCCAAGAATATAGCAATTGCATCTAATATTCCTGGGACTCTAACCCAAGATCCTAGAGTTATTTCACCTACATTACCAAAAAAGGTTCCTTTATATCCCACAGATTCCAACATCAACGGCTCCACTTCCACTTTTGTTATTAATTCATCCCAAGACCACATTAATACTCCACAACCTGATTTATACAATCCAAATCAAAACCCTAGAGAACAACAGAAGAAAAATGGCAGCAAGACAGTCCGGACTGATAATCAGAAACAGACAATCACCAAATCTCAACCTGTCACCGCCAAGATCACCAGCGGAACCTCCATCACCCCAGACATCACCAAAATCCAAACTAGAATCCTCATCGAAAAGGATGAACTCACCCCAAAGCCAATCACCAACCCTAACTCCAAACATCCACATACTCACGTCACAAGCACCACCACAAATTCTCCAGGAAAAGAGCAAATAAATTTGGAAGGAACACCGATTACTCAGGCAACACTAACAGAGAAGGTAACAAAAAGCTACAAGAGAAAGGAGCCAGCCTTTCCACCTCACATACGCTACACAAGGAGGGCAGCAAGGACCCAGTCATTACAGCAAGTGATGGAAAGGGCAGAGCAGGCGCGAGCAAATGTGGCGGTGACCTCTCTAAAAGTGAGGACGCAGTAGAGGAAACAAAATCAATCGCCGGAGGAAACGTTGCAACGTCAAAGCTCTCCTTCAGTGGAGGAAATTCCTCAAATGCCCCCAAGGTCAACAAGAAATCAGACTCCAGTCAACCATTGGACCCCACTAAATCAGTCACACACAAACTCGATCAAACCCAGCCTAAGGGGACCGGTCATAAACTTGGCCAACAATCCACAAAACCAGCCCAACCCAGAAACGTCCAAAGCTCAAGCACCCGAAACCCAAACATCACAGGCCCAAACAAGCACACTATCTCTGGCCCAATGTGTCAAACTGATCCTAGAATCGAGACCAAATCAAAATCCATTTCACTCACGAACAAACCAGACTCCCCAAAATCCTCTGACCACAAATCTCAATCAATCCCTAGATCCCCCTTTCCAACCGTCACCCTTACACCAAAATCGGAGCACGACAAACCAGCTAAATCCGACACAGAACCCCCAACCCCAATCAGACACAGAAACACCATTCAATTTCAACCCATACTATCCCAACCGGAGTTGAGGATTCACAGGGACGATCTCACGATCCCAATCTTCCCGGAAACAGCCCCCTTCATATCGTTCCTTTCGAGTCAGACTGGGACGAGGACGGAGAATACAGTGATCCCGAACTTGGAATTGAGCCTGACGACGGATGCTATGACTATAGCACTGGAGATGGAGAGGAATCTGAACGGGAAGCTGCATAGGATCTCGTGGAACGAATTCAACCTCCGACCACTGTACGCGGAGCCGGTGGTGGTGCAAGTCTCACGAGCGACGAGCTCAGCAGAGTTTCAGTACTGCCTACTTCCGATAGTACAAGCAACTAGATCAACAGTAATGCACAATTGCACACTAAGGCCACGGGTAAGCGGAATTGTCCCTCAGATAACTCCGATTCCCCTCAGAAGCGTCCAAGAGGGACTGATCAAACACCAGGAAACAGGGATATGGGTTCCAATCATTGATCGTTCCGCAATGAAGTTCATGTATTGGAATGTAAGAGGGAGCCTCCGCAAAGAAATTATAAGGGAAGTTCGGAAATTTGTGCAGGATTATCAACCTGTAATGATCATGCTTCTTGATACTAGATCAACTCTGAATAAAACTTTGTCCAAAATGGTTAGCTTGGCTAGACTAGGTTATACAGGGCACCACATTGTCTCGCCCCCGGCTGAAAACCCGAGAATGGGAGGAATGTGTTTCCTTTGGAGGGAACAAGATATCAAGGTGGAAATCAAGCAGAGCACTGAGAGGTTGGCACACTTCTAACTTGGCTTCCCACAACAAGCCCCTTTTGCAGTTATGACTGGTGTTTACAACTACACACAAGCTGCAAGGCAGCAGGAGGTATGGAATGATTTATCTCAACTAAGTTTAAATATCTCTATTCCTTGGCTAATAGCGGGTGACTTTAATGCGATTTTGAGTCCTGATGAAAAAGTAGGAGGAATTGCACCAAACAGGGGAAAATTATTTGCGTTTAATAATTGCATGAGTTCTTGCAACCTAATTGATTTAGGCTTCAGTGGCCCTTCCTATACTTGGTGCAATAAACAATTTGCAAGTAGTTTTATTTGCAGCAACCAGCAGATTAGATAGAGCATGTAGTAATCTTGCGTTGCTTAGATTATTTCCGGATTGTAAAGTTCGAAATGTAATAAATACTAATTCTGATCACACTGCTCTTTTAGTTGACACTAATCCCTCAAAAACTCCCTTTCAAAAGACTTTTAGGTAAGAAATTTTTTGGGAAGAAAGAGGTATTTTTCAAGTTCTCTTTGAATCTTTCTGGGATTGTGAAATCAAGAAAGCAAATTTCAACTTTGCCCAAAGTTTGTTTAACCTTGGAGAGGCTGCTTTATCTTGGCCACTCACTCAACAGTCCCACCTCAATGAAGAACTTAAAGCTAAAAGAAAAGAACTTGAGTACATTACTCTCAATCTACACAAAAACCCAAGTCTGTTTGGGCCAAAAGACACAGAATCAATACTCTAATGAATCAGAAAAGTATATTCTGGGCTCAAAGAGCAAAAGGAAACTGGCTTAAGTATGGAGATTCTAACACTAAGTATTTCCATGCTTATGCCACAGACAACAAAAGAAGATCTCATATACATGGAATCAAAGATGAAAATAGTAGTTGGGTTTATAACAATGAGGAGTTGAAAGATATCTTCTACACCTTTTTTTAAAATCAATCCCAAGCAACCTCAATCTCTCTAGGAGAGTTCCATACCCTCACTGTACCAACTTTAAACCAAGAAGAAAATTTTGATTTGAACAAACCAGTTTCTGAACTTGAAATTCTTGAAGCCCTAAAAACAATTGGTATTGATAAAGCCCCAGGACTAGATGGTTTTAATAGTAAATTTTATTTGGCTAACTGGGACACTATCAAACCTCAGATCATAGAAATGATACAAATTTTTTTCTCTCTTGGAGAACTAGCTGTCAAACTTAATGAGACCACTATTTTCCTCCTTTCAAAAACGACTAATGCCCAAACACCCTCTGATTTTAGGCCTATAAGCCTTTGCAATGTAATTTACAAAATCTTGACTAAAATCTTAGTTAACAGAATCAGACCACTCTTGAGTAAGTTGATCTCACCTTACCAAAATGCTTTTGTTCCAAATAGACTCATAAGTGATAATGTCATGATTGCCCATGAGATTCTCCACTCTATGAGCAAGAAGAACAAAAAGTCGAAGTCACACAGCTTTGCTTTGAAGCTAGACATTGAAAAAGCCTATGATAGGCTATATTGTGACTTTATTGATTTCACCTTAAAGAAATTCAATTTTAATCCCCACTTCACAAATCTCATTTTAACTTGTATCAAAACTTCTTCTTTTAGAGTCAAAGTGAACAACATACTCTCTGATAAATGGTTACCTACAAGAGGTATTAGACAAGGTGATCCTATTTCACCTTATATTTTTATCCTTTGTCAAGAAATGTTGGTTCACCTAATCCTCAAAAAAGTTCACCAAAAGGAGTTTACCCCACTAAAAGCTTGAAGAAATGGCCCTATCATCCCCATACTTAACTTTGCAGATGATTGTTTTATTTTTGGCAAAGCAACCAAAAAATCTGTCAAAGCTATACAAAAAATACTCAAGCAATATGCACTAGCTTCGGGCCAAAATGTTTGTTGAAAAAATAGTAGAATCCTCTATTCTCCTCACATTCCTACTAGACTAAAGCAAAAAATCACACAAACTCTAGGTGTCATTCCAAATAAAAGATTGGATAAATACCTAGGGCTTCCTTTCCTAGTAGGTAAGAAGAAAAGAGATCTTTTTGATCAAGTCATAAACAGAGTCATTTCTAAAGTAAATGTTTGGTATGCAAAACATCTTTCTTATGCAAGGAAGGTCACACTTATTAAGGCAGTAACCAATGCAATTCCTACCTACTGCATGTCAATCACAACTATACCTTCCTCTTGTATAGACAAGATCAATGAACTTAACAGAAACTTCCTTTGGAATAGTAGAAAAGATGGTAAGACAAGAGGTAAGGTAAGCTGGAAAAAAGTGTGTACACCTAGATATTTAGGTGGACTAGGTATTAGAAATCTATTTGCTCTTAACAATGCTTTCTCTTTTAAACACTTATGGAGACTTTTAACAAACCCCTTTTCCCTTTGGAGTAAAGTATATAAGAGCAAATATTTTCCTCATACCTCAGTCCTCCTGGCAGAAGCAAGACCCCAGAACAGCTGGTTCTGGAAAAATTTGATAAAATTAAAAGAAGATTTTAAAAAATGCCTCTTGACAAAAATAGGCTCTGGAACGAGCACCAATTTCTGGAAGGATAGATGGCTAGGGAACAAAATCATTAGTGACTATGTCACTAATCAGAATGAAAATAATCTCATGGTAAATGAAGTCATTAACAATGGCACATGGAATTGTCAGCTACTCATGCAACTACTTCCCACAGAATAGTGCATGAAATAAGTGGGATCCATCTGCCAAGCAACCAAAATGAAGATAAGCTGGTCTGGGGAGAAAACCCCACAGGTTTGTTCACAATTAAATCAGCTTACAACTCTTTAATCACCAACCAAGACCTAAGGCAACCAGAATGGCCTTGGGAAAAGATTTGGAAACTTAAAATCCAAGAAAAGTTCAAATTTTTTATTTGGTTACTTATACACAACAGGTTACCTACAACTGATAGATTACACGGTCACTCCATAATTGCCTCTCCAATCTGTTCTCTTTGCTCCAATGGTGTGGAAGATTTTCAACATTTGGTTTGGAATTGTACTTATTTTGATCAAGTAAGGAATGTCTTTTTAAATCATCAAATCCCCACAACCATTTCTTTTACTGAGATTATCTTTGGAGACGTTCTACCACATTTTGAAAAAACCAAGCAAATTCTTTTTTGGTGGATGATTTGGAAGTACAAAAATGAAAAAATTTCAATAATAAAGAAATAAGTACTTTCAATTTCAACACTGATTTGTTGAATAGTATTGAAGAAAACATTGCTTCCTTCCCTAGGAAAGTAAAAATAAGCAAACAGTTGGAGGAAGCACATTCATTATCTTAGGATTAACAAGGATGTAAAATGGAACGCCCCACCGCAGGGCTTCTGATGTCTAAACATTGATGGGAGTTTCTGCCCCAAAACCCTTACGGCTGGTGCTGGTTGCATTCTAAGGAATCACGAGGGAGAATACTGATAGTGTATATGTCCTAGAGACAGTCCTTATTAAGGGCATAGAGCCCTTATAGAGGGCATATATGTACTATTACACAGGTCAACGTAATATGATATATGTTTGTCGTTTTACTATTTAGTATCGCTTTCATATTTATATTACACCAGGCATGCAGCATGTCATATCTCAATTACTGTTTGTATTGATATTAAACAAGTCCCCTCGGATAGATGACCGAACACACAGATAGTGGGAGCTATGTGAGTTATCATCTATCCCAAACTCTCCCTAGTCGAGGTTCATCGCGGATGTAGGGGTCTGAATGAACCCGACGAGACTAGTATGCGTGGAGGTTATACTTGTTGGAGCAAGTGTGAGCCGATCCCACGGCCACGGAACGGATTGTTGGACAATCGAGAAACGTTCCCATAACTTCGCATAGTTGTTCGAAGAAGGATTATCGAACAATGGAAGTACCCATCGGACACTCCCATCGATGTATACTCTACACCGAAGTGTCTATGGGAACCGGTAAGTTGTCGAAGTGATGCCAGTCGTCCTTTGGACTTACAGGACTTTGTCATCACAGTTGTTGCCCCATATCCTTGGGACCCGTCGATGTCAGCTCTGAATAAGCAGTTGACCTAAGACACGATCCAGGATTATGGCTACATACAAATGGGGATGATAAGTGTTTCTGTGAAGGATTCATCTCTCAAGTGTAGCACAGGAGAGCACTGTTCATAGTCGTTCATAGTTGTGATTGGTAAAACCGCTGGCCAGCGTATCAATATTATTATGATGGTCATAATAGATATTGGATTCACCATGCAACTCACTGAAGACGCCCATGGATGTATTATTGGGATAGACACTTCATCGATCCTAGATACATTCGAGCAAGTCAAATGAAGGGACGTTACCATCGCCGCGTTGAGCGGAACAGGCTTCGCAACGAAAGGGTTTGCTTTGAGAAACCTCTCAAACGTCCTCATGTATTAATATTGCAAGTGGAACCGTCTAGGAATTCCATTTTGCCTAGTCTAGGACTTGCTTAATACAATGAGGCCCTATGGGTCACACTATGTGGTGATTCAGCTTATCCGAATATCCTTGAAGATGGAATCGCAATTAATTTGGAATTAATTGTGATTGATGGATTATAATTGATTTGGAATTAATTATAATATTTAGTGGCTCAATTTATGATTTGAAATTATTAATTGAATTGGCTAATTAATTGTATTTCATGTAAATACAATTAAAGATTATATTTTGGAAATATAATAGAGGTTTGATTTGAAAGGATATGTTAATTTAGAATTAACATATGCACTTGGGAAAAATTTACTTGGAGTTTGAATTGCCTTAGAACTATAAGTGGGTCCCAAAATTGGGACCCACCTATCTCCCGTAGGACATGGGCGCGCGCGCGCAGGAGCTGGATAGGGGAAGGAGTTCGACTCCTTCCTCTATTAGAAGTCCAAGGGATAAGTTAGATTTTCCTGATTGAGTTTTAATTTGATGGGGAATGAATCTAGACTTGAAATTGGTTTCCTAGTGCGATAAGAATTAGATTCTTATTCCTTTATGAAGTCTAATTGCTTATGCTTTAGGCTTCTATTGACTACTATATAGTAGACTATTAGAGAGCTTTTGACATAGATTTTCACACAGTTGAAGAATCAAATTCTTAGAGAATTATTCTACCCAGTTTTTCTTAGAGAAAACAAAAGCTCTCCCCACACCTCACCTAAGCCACGCGCGCGCCACCTACCGGGGAAATCGCCGCCCCATCTTCTTGGTCACACAAAGAATATTCTAGCATTCTTTCCGATAGGCTGTTCATCCGTGCATACCAAGGTTGAGGTTCTAGGAGCTGGAAACTAACTTTTATTGTCTTGCAGATAATCAAAGTATTGCAGATATCTTCGACTTCGACGAAGGAGAAGATACACCGGATTATTACGAAGACTTGGAAGCTGTGCTTGCTTTTGGAGTACGGTTAGTCTTCTAATTGACGTGTTTAAATATATACGCTATATACATGATCAATTAACCTGCATGTTAAGAAAATTTTTGAAATTCCGTTGCGTACCCTAGGGGTAACTCTGACCGTATTTTCTTACGGTGGTATCAGAGCGAGGTGAATTGATTACGTATATACGTATATATGCTGTATGCTTTTGTAGTTTAAGTGGATGCAATTGATTCTATGATTAATTCGATTTTCAAAAGTTTTGTTTTTTATATAAGTTTAGAATTTATAATTTTCAAAAAAAAAAAAAAATTTTAAAAAAATATATATATTGACCGGGCGCCTGCCCGGGTGCCTGCGTGCCGCGGGCGCCGTGCGCCCGGGGCCGCAGGCACCGTGGGGACGGGACTAGGTCCCGTCCCATGTTTTAATATATATATATATATATATATATATATATATATATATATATATATATATATATATATATATATATATATATATATATATATATATATATATATATATATATATATATATATATATATATATATATGTATATATATATATATATATTTTCCGGGTTGAACCCAAAATCAAATTTTGAAAATTTTGAGGATTGAATTTTATATTTGGAATATAAATATGATTTAATTGTAATTGTTTTTAACTAGAGGGGTTAAATTTAATTAGTATAAAGTTAAAGGGCTTATTTGTAATTTATCAATTTATTGTTTATTGCAAATTAGTCCTTCTACTTTTGAATTTTAGATTTAACACCTCTAAGGTTTCAAAAATTATAATTAAGTCCTTCGGGTTTTCGAAAATTGCTACTTGGTCAATAGAATTTTCAATTTTTCAATCTAGTCCAAATTTTCAATTATTTCATAGAGATTATAAGTATGGGATTATAATTTTCATAATGAAATTATGAAGTAATTTGGCATCCACATAGGCTACTACTTGTTTTGTATGCTAGATATGCTATTGTTTGACAATGCATGTTTAAATACCAAGTATTTCACTTTCCGTTCGACCGCTATGCATGCGAGGGTAGGCGGCGCCCTCTTATATGTCGGACCGCATATTTTATGTATGGGTAGGCAGCACCCATTATGTGCTTGACCGCGTTTAGAACTAGAATGGATAGGCGGCATCCATTACGTGTAGACCGTTCATGCATGATGGGTAGGCGGCGCCCTTATTTGTTTGTAGATGACTGATAACAACCCTCAAGCGACAATCCCCAACCAATATAAGTACATAAATATATATATGTATGTATTTCTGAGATGCTTTCCATAGGGTTCTTTAATTCTGAACTTTCATTGCGTTTTCTTGTATTGGCGACCTCGTCTTACAGACTCGCAGTGATCGTCAGATTAGTGTAAGCCTATGGTTATGACTTACTGCATATTGTATCTAGCGACCTCGATAGGTACAATATGTAGGGCATCGGGTTAAATTAGATTTAACAACCAAGAGTTTCGTGACGCAATTACTGGTCATATTATGCTGTGCGACCAGCCCCCGTTGGAGTATAGCATAGTATGGATTTGGATCTTGGCCACTACGGTAACTTGTTGGACATTACCTGTATGTTTATTTTGGGGGCAAGCATATGTGAAAATAGTGGGAGCTAAACAGCTAAAGGACCTTGTTGTTTAGTTATGTTGACTGTGTATTTAGAAATAATATTTCAATAGTTGATTTATTATTTTCGTTCTATATTATTTCTCTTGGAAAACCGAAATGGTGAGTATCTCGCTCCGTGCTGTCTTAGAGAAGCAGATTTTGACCGGACCAAACTTCCTAGATTGGATCAGGAATATATGTTTGGTGCTGAGGTACGAAAGGATTGAGTACGTCTTGGACGAGGCTAATCCCGTGTGTCCCGAGAATCAGACTGCCTATCAAGTTGCTGATTTGGAATCAAGCCAACAAGGAAAAGTCTGATAAGCATCGTGAGGATGCTAGATCCGCGCAGTGTATTATGCTGGCGGCAATGAGTAATGAGCTACAGAGACAACATGATAGCATGTTGCCGTATGAGATGCTGAAGCATCTTGAGTCGCTCTTTAAGACGACAGCCAGAAGTGTTGAATTTGATTTGATCAAAGAGATACACGGATGCAAGCTCAATGAAGGAGGGAACATGTCTGAACATGTTCTCAAGATAAGAATAAGATCATGGTGATCTTTGTCCTTCAATCATTGCCGAGTTCGTATTCGCAGTTCATCGTTAACCACCATGAATGCGAAGGACGTAACACTGCCCGAACTCCATAATCTGTTGAAGACATATGATCAAACTCTTCCTAAGAAGGAAAGGTCGATCATGTATGTTGGGCAACCGTCTGACCTAAACCCTAGAAACAAAGGTGCTAAGGGTAAGGGAAATTCGGGAGCCAAGGCTAACACTTCGAGTGATAGGCCTAAGCGTCTGAACCAGAAAAGGAAGTTCAAGAGGAGCGGAACGGTACGCACAGATGAATGTCTTTTCTGTAAGCAGAAAGGGCATTGGAAGAATGATTGTCCTAAACTAAGGGCAGATCAAGCTAAGAAGCCGCCGGCTTCTAGTTCAGGTATGTTTGTTATTGAAATGAACATGACTACTTTTGACTCCAATGGTTGGGTATTAGATACAGCTTGTGGCTCGCACATTTGTAAAAATGTGCAGGGGCTAATTGAACACAAGCTAGTCAAGCAAGGTGAAATCGACTTGCATGTTGGGAACGACAATCAAGCTGAAGCCAAATGCGTTGGACGCTGCGAGATAGATTTACCTTCATGACAATGTTTAGAACTTGATAACGTTTATTTTGTTCCATCCATTGTCAGAAATATTATTTCCATTCCATTGTTGGACAATTTGTATTTTTCCTAATGCTTGTTATTTTTCATTAAATGACCAGTATTATGGAAAAGCTCGCTTAGTGAATGGTTTATATATTTTGCAAAGTAGTCTACCTTTATTTCAAATACATAACAAACAACCGTCTTCAAGTAGGAAGAATAATCCATCTTATCTATGGCATTGCCGGCTAGGTCATATCAATGAAACACGGATTCAAAGACTAAGGAAGTTGGACTACTTAGAACCATTTGATTTTGAATCATATGGTACATGCGAATCATGTGTTAAGGGTAAGATGATGAACAAACCTTTTGTTGGACAAGGTGTTCGTGCCACTCGCTGCTTAGAGCTCATACATACCGATGTATGTGGACCTTTTAAAGTCCATGCGTGTGAGGGTTATCCTTACTTCGTTACCTTTACTGACTATTTCTCAAGGTATGGATATATTTATCTTATGAAGAATATATCCGAGACCTTTGGGAAATTCAAGGAGTTTAGGAATGAGGTCAAGAATGAATTGAACCTAAGGATAGTCACTCTTCGATCAGATCGAGGAGGTGAATACCTTAGTGAAGAATTTATCGACTACTTGAAGGAAAATGGAATTCAATCACAATGGAACACCACAGTTAAATGGTGTGTCTGAGAGAAGGAATCGAACCCTGTTAGACATGGTGAGATCAATGATTGGATTCTCGACTCTTCCAAAATATCTATGGGAATATGCACTACAAACTGCAATCTACATTCTGAACCGTGTACCATCTAAATCAGTGGAGAAAACTCTTTATGAGTTATGGAAGGGAAAGAAGCCCTCACTGAGCTATCTTAGACCTTGGGGCTGTCTTGCGATAGTCAAACTGATGCTCACTGATAAGTTAGATGCCAAGGGTGTCAAAGTATATTTCATAGGCTATCCTCGTTAGACGAGAGGCTATGAATTCTATCATGCTGAAGATCACAAGGTGATAGTATCTAGAAACGTCAAGTTTTTAGAAGCAGAATACCTCGAAGAAAAGAGGTTAGATGACATGATAGAACTTGAAGAAATTCAAGACTTTGACACGCGCGAACATGAGTTCTCTAAATCTTCTGATTTGGATTCAAGTTCAGTGGGAGCTTTCGAAGAACACAAGGGTAATGATATGACACTTGCTAGGCATGTCATAGTCAGTGGGAGTCCTGTGATTAGATCAACAGTTGAAACCAAACCAATAGAACCCGTTGTCAACCAACATGTGCAAAAAGTTGCACAAGAGCAGCCTCCCGCAAGGGAACAGGGCCGCGGGGCGCGACCAGCTGCATCAGTGCCCACTGATAATGTTCGTATTACACGAAGCCAGAAAAGAAAAGCACCAGAACTAGTCGAGCTCCGTAGGTCGAAGAGGATCCTAAGAGGACCTCAGAAGCAAAGCCTTATGATAGAAGACATCAGTGAACTTGATGTCGGCTTATTAGATCGGGAAGATCCCGAGACCTACAAAGAGGCAATAATTGATATTGACTCAGACAAATGGCAAGAGGCCATCGAATTGGAAATGGACTCCATGTACCTGAACCAAGTTTGGAACTTGGTAGACTTGCCCCAAGGGGTTAGACCTATTGGGTGCAAATGGGTCTTTAAACGAAAGACAGATGCCGATGGCAAGGTACAAACGCACAAGGCTAGACTTGTGGCGAAAGGCTACACGCAAAGGTATGGCATCGATTACGATGAAATTTGTTCACCGGTAGCAAAATTGAAGTCCATTCGAATTCTACTTGCGATAGCTGCCTACTATGATTATGAGATCTGGCAGATGGATGTAAAGACTGCCTTCCTCAATGGCAACCTTGAGGAAGAGGTCTATATGGTACAGCCGGAAGGTTTTATTAGTAAAACCAGGCCAACTGCTGTACGCAAATTACAGAGATCCATCTATGGGCTAAAGCAAGCGTCTATGAGCTGGAATATTCGCTTTGATGAAGTTGTCAAATGGTTTGACTTCGTCAGAAGCAAGGAAGATCCCTGTGTCTACACTAGGCACAGCGACAAGGGAGTCATTTTCATGATCATTTATGTTGATGACATTTTGATCATGGGAAACAATGTCTCTATGCTAGAAGAGACTTAAGTTTGGTTATCAAGTACCTTCTCGATGAAGGACTTGGGTGAAGCGAACTACATCCTAGGGATCAAGATCTATAGAGATAGATCCAAGAGGATGTTAGGATTGACACAGTCCACCTACATCGACAAAATACTGAAGCGTTATAAGATGGACGACTCAAAGAGAGGCTTTCTCCCAGCTAGGCATGGGATTGTCTTATCAGTTAAGGATGGTCCTAAAACTGATGAAGAAAGAAATGCAATGAGTCGTGTGCCCTATGCTTCGGCAGTAGGGTTTATATTGTGTGCAATGAATTGCACAAGGCCCGATGTGGCGTATGCGCTTAGTGTCACTTGTCGACACCAACAGAATCCAGGAGTACCTCACTGGACTGCTGTAAAGAACATTCTTAAGTACCTTCGACGGACTAAAGAGATGTTCTTGGTGTTTGGTGGAGAACCAGAATTAAAGATGTCTGGTTATGTCGACGTTGGATTTGAATCAGATCCTGATGACTTTGAGTCACAGACAGGATACGTATTCAAATTGAACGGAGGAGCTATCTGTTGGAAGAGTTCTAAGCAAGCCACGATTGCTGACTCATCCACAGAAGTCGAGTGCATTACTGAATCAGAAGCATCGTAAGAAGCTGTCTGGATTTCAGAGTTCTTGAAGGAATTGAGGGTTGTTCCTGCTCCTAGTCCAATAACGATTTATTGGGACAATACGGGCGCCGTCGCTCAAGCTAAGGAGCCTAGATCTACAAACAAGAACAAACATGTACTTAGAAAATATCACGTTACACGTGAGATTATTGATAGAGGAGAAGTTAGTATAGAACGTGTCTCTACCACGGACAACGTGGCAGATCCTTTCACCAAGGTCTTATCAGTGGAAGTCCACTTAAGACATTATGCTAATCTGGGTATTAGGCATAAAGGTGTCTGGCTCTAGTCCAAGTGGGAGATTGATAGTGTATATGTACTAGAGAAATACCATATTAAGGGCATGGAGCCCTTATAGAGGGCATATATGTACTATTACACAGGTCAACGTAATATGATATATGTTTGTCGTTTTACTATTTAGTATCGCTTTCATATTTATATTACACCAGGCATGCAACATGTCATATCTCTATTACAGTCTGTATTGATATTAAACATGTCCCCCGGATAGATGACCGATCACACAGATAGTGGGAGCTATGTGAGTTATCATCTATCCCAAACTCTCTCTAGTCGAGGTTCATCTCGGATGTAGGGTTCTGAATGAACCAGACGAGACTAGTATGCGTGGAGGTTATACTTGTTGGAGCAAGTGTGAGCCGATCCCACGGTCACGGAACGGATTGTTGGACAATCGAGAAACGTTCCCATAACTGCGCATAGTTGTTTGAAGAAGGATTATCGAACAATGGAAGTACCCACCGGACACTCCCATCGGTGTATACTCTACGCCGAAGTGTTTATGGGAACCGGTAAGTTGTCGAAGTGATGCCAGTCGTCCTTTGGACTTACAGGACTTTGTCATCACATTTGTTGCCCCATATCCTTGGTGGACCCGTCGATGTCAACTCTGAATAAGCAGTTGACCTAAGACACGATCCAGGATTATGGCTACATACAAATGGGGATGATAAGTGCTTCTGTGAAGGATTCATCTCTCAAGTGTAGCACAGGAGAGCACTGCTCATAGTTGTAACACCCCGTTTTTTTTAAAATTATTTATTTAATTATTTAATTATTATTTATTTATTTAATTATTTATTTTAGTTAATTAATTATCAGAGTAAATTATTTATTCGGTAATTAATTAATTATTTTCGCGTAAGTTAGTTCGTTTCGTTTCGTTCGGTTTAAGCTGGACTATCTGATCTGCTAGCCTTTGGCCCATTTAGCGTAACCCAGTCAAAAGCCCATTTGACCGGCCCAAGTCTTAGCTAACCCTAACCCTGGTCTTCTCCCTCCCATCTCTCTTCTCAGCCGTTTTGTTGCCATCAGAAAGAAAAAGAAAACTCTTTCTCTCTCTCTCACGCTCACCATCATCTTCATCAATCATCACCTTAATTCATCTTCATCACCTTAACCCACCATCAAATCACCTCAATATCATCATCAACACCAAAACCGCCGCCGGCCGCCACCTACGCCGCTCCGTTCGCCGCCGTCCGTCCCGTGTCGATCGATCGATCGATCCGTCTGTCTGTTCTCGGCCGTTCCGCTCCACCTTGCTCCTCCGCCGCCGCCGCCGCGTTCGTTCCTCGCCGCGCCCTCCGTTCGCGTCGCCGCCGTCGATCGATCGGATTGTCGGTCTCCGATTCCGTCTGCCGCCGATTCGATTCGTCCGATCCGTTTGTTCCGGTTCGGTCGGTAAGTCGGTTCTATCCTTTGGTTCCGAATTCGGTTTTGATTTCAATTTTGTTTCGAATCTTGTTTAATTCCCTTTTCTTTTCGACTTATTCAATATGCAGATTGTTCAAATCTTGTTTTCGATTCAAAGGTAAAGCTCAAATCCCTTACTGTTCGTTTGATTCGAGATTCGTATTTTGATTTGGACATTTTTGCCCTTGGACGATTTTACCCTTGTTCGTTCTGACCTTGTTAATTATTTCGAACCGAGAACCGGGACTTAGGTTGTTAGTATAGTTACTGTTTGCTGGACTTGTGAATTTATTGACCTCGTATATTGACTTGATTTCCTGTTTGACCTCGAAAGGACTTTTGGACCTTGTTGTTCTGTTTTGGATTCTTTGTGGACTGATTTGGGGAAACTTTAAAATCTAAAGGACCTTTTTGCAGTTTTACCTTTGACCGTAGTTGACTGACAGTAGGCTTGTATCGTAAACCTTGTTGTTTTGAGAAGACTGTTAAGTGTTGGAACTTCTGGTTTGTTTGTTCTGTCGGTTTTCGAAAAGGGTTTTTCTTGCAATTTACCACTGAGGGTATTTTGGTAATTTCCAAAATCTGAAAATCGAAAGAGTTTCTGAAAATGTTTTAAACTTAGTTTCTGTTTTGTAAGTTAGTATAACTTGACTTGCTAGCCTAGTTGGTTAGGTCCTTGCTTGACTAACTTAGAGGTCCCGAGTTCGAACCCCGACTTTACCATTCCTTTTTCAACCTTTTCCCTTCCGTCCGTTCGACTTCTAAATTGTGTTTAGTACTTTCTTGTTAGGTTCTCCGTTGTCCGTAAACCCATAAGCTCATTTCTTGTTGAAGGTCGTTGCTCGCAAGGTAAGGTGAGTGTTCACCCTTAAACCTATTATTTGCGAAAAACTAGAAGGCTACGTGACTGTTTGTACCTATTACTGTATACTGTATATTGTATGCTTCCGCGTAAAAGTATAAGTCCTAAGTATGACTTTTGGATTTCTGTTTATTGCTACTCTGTTCTGTACTGACCTTTCTGCAGGAACACCTCTCGGTGTTAATTAATTGTATCTGTTGTTCTGTATCTGTTCTGTTTCTGTGTGACCGGTCGATTAGGTTATGGTTAGGTAGGCTTGGGTAGTAGAGGACTATCGGGTTTGCTTGATCGTGGCCTAGTCTATTCCCTTTTAGGCGCGAGGCAGAAGTCGCTGAGGTCTATTAGGGTCGTAGGATCTGTTTCCCCAAAGTACACGGGGGTTTCTGTTTTTGTCCGGAGTTATGCATCCTCTGGAGGGAGTTATAAGGGCATTCTGGGAGTAGGAGCAATAAGGCGGGCTGCACCAACGGTCTACAACGTTTCTGTTCTGTTAATCTGTTATATGTGCTCTGACCTGTTTGCTCGATTTTCTGAAAAGGATTTTGTTTTTAAAATTGTTTACTTTCTGTTTTAACTTAGAACCTCACTGAGATCCTTTATCTCACACTCTTTTGTTTTTCCAAAATTCCTTCCTTCCAGATGCTGCTGAGGATGTGCGTGACTAGGAAGCCAGCGACTGAGAGAAGGGTCTGGGGTGTCACGGGTTTCTTTTCCAAATAAGAAGATACACTTTTATTGTCTTCATTCGTTGTCTTTTCGAACTTGAGTTGTCATTGAATATTATTTATTGTCGTTAGCGTCAAAGATTGTTTTGGGCATTTATTGCCGACCGTTGTTATTAAAGTATTTTCGAATTTTTTTTTTAAGAAAATATTTTGTTTTCAAAACCGGTGCCGTTACAGTTGGTATCAGAGCTTGAGTTCAAACTCGAGCTTGCTAGGATAGGATCTTTTGACCTTTAGTATTCTTCATTTTTTTTTCAATTCATTGAATTGTATGCATTCTACTAGTATCTATCATGTTGTCTAGATCAAATTAGGGGGATGAACAAGTTTTAGTTGGTGAATTGATAGATTTGGTATGAATTGGGTATTTTATAGTTTAGTTCGATTATGTTTGGTATTTGAATTGAGTTGGATTACGTAGTTAGTTTTGTTCAATTAGTGTAGTTTTATTTCGGATATACTAATTACTAATTAGATTTGGAAATTGTATAAGTATAATGGAAATATGAGGAAATTATTGTGTATTGTAAGTAGTTATTTTCCTCGAGGTGAATCCTCCAGACGAGAAGGGCCGTCGCTTGGGACTGGGGAGTGCAGCAGCCGTCCCTGAATTGGACTCGAGGCCGACTCGTCGTTCCCGTGCCAGTACATCTTCATCATCTTCAGCAGCAGCTTTCGCTCGAGAGCAGACCCTCTTACTTCAGTTGCAGGAGAAGGATGAGGAGGTGAAGAGGCTAGCTGCGGTGATCGCGGAGCAGGCTGCGCAGAAGGCTAAATATGGTACTATGTTTGTTGAGCTGTATGCGAAGCTGGGGATGGATCCACCTCCCTCTCCATGATACCCCTATCCTTTTCGACTTTATTTTACTATTTTCTACATGAATACTGTGTACACTATGATATTATTTTGGATTAGTATTGTGTACGTATGATTATTATTATATGTATGGATGGTTTTGGTACATTTATTATGTTTTTTTTGGATTATTTTTTGGTTTATTTGGTCTATAGAATTTCTGTAACATGTTGCTTAATTGAACAGGTTGCATTTGATTTTGGGTCTCATTATTATATCTAAAAAAAAAAAAAAATAAAAAAAATTAGCAACCGATCGGCTCATCCGTCGCTATATCCAGCGACGGATGAGCTTATCCGTCGCTAAAGGTCCCGGCCACTTAGCGACGGATAAGTCTCCTCCGTTGCTAAATTTTAGCAACCGATGAGACTCATCCGTCGCTGGTCTCCGGTGACTTTTGCGACGGATAATTCATCCGTTGCTAAAAGTCAATCTCATTGTCCGTCGCAAATTCGCGACGGAAAACTCATCGGGCGCTAATTCGCTAGCGACCAACGGTTTAGCGACGACGAATTTATCCGTCGCTAAAAACATCGATCGGTCGCTAGCGAATATTAGCGACCGATCGGCCAACTTTAGCGACGGACCTATAGTCGCTGCTCCTTGTAGTGTGGGCCAAAATTTCTAGTCCGACCCAGCCCAGGTCCGGCCCAAGTGTATATATGTTTTTTCTATATTTTATATATAATATATGTAATATGACTATTTTGTTTGTTATTTTACATTAGTAGTATTAAATTAAGTTGCAATATATACATTTTGATACTTTTCTATGTATTTATAATATTTTCTATTGAATTATATATTTTAATATACATTACAACCAATAATTTATAACTTTTTGAAGCTTTTTTGTTTTAAATTATTAAATCTTTTAATTTTTAATTTTTTTTAAAAAATTAACTACTACAATGTGTGACTTTAGAATTTTTTTTTGAAAAAAAAAATAAAAAATGTGCCAACTCGAGCCCGGCCTGGCCCATGACGGGCTGGGCTTGGGCCTAGAATTTAGGCCCGTCCTCGGGCCTGGGCCAAGTGTGTCGGGCCAGGACCGGGCCTCTGGGGCCCGGCCCATTGCCATCCCTAGGCCCAAGCCCTGATGAAGGTTCGCCTATGGTCAACTCTTTCTAAAAGGGAATAATTTTATTGTATTATTTTAGAAGTAATATAATATGAGGAAGAAAATCACTGTATTCTTCGTTCGTTTAAATATCATTAGTGTTTTCATGAACTTGCATGGATGTACCATATATTTTATAATTGCATAGATGTGGGCTAGATGTGGATCGTTGATGGAGCCTCGAGTTCGTCATCTTTCTATTTTTATTATTGTAGTGGTAAAAAATAATCATTTTCACGACCTGACAAAATATACGAGGTGAAGGAAAGGCCCGCCCCAGAGTTCCGAATTAAAATCGAGTTCATTGACTTCACAAATAATTCGGGAGTCCCGAGTATAATATTTAAAGTTTGGTATGAAATTAAACCAAAATCTTCCTTGAGGCCTAATGGTCATTTATTAAACACCTTTGGACTCTAAAAGGTCAATTGGGAGCCTTGTTCTTCATCTAGCCTCCAATTCCACCATCTGGAGTCTACAATAGTCAAATGGGAGCTTAATGCTCTCCTAGCCTCGAACACCATCAGTTGGAGTCCAAAGAGTCACAAGAGAGCTTAATGCTCTCCTAGCCTCCAACACCATCAATTGGAGTCCAAAGAGTCACAAGAGAGCTTATTACTCTTCTAGCGTCCACCAAATTATTTGGATTCCGCTCCATGCTTTGGAGTCTCGGTTGTCCCTTTTCACTCTTTGGACTCCAAACATCATTTATATACTTTATTCCCCCTTTGGACTCTATTTTATGCTTTGGAGTCCCATGTGCTATATTTATTCTCTAAAGTTTTATTAGAGCTCTTTTCGTGTTCTAGACTCTCTAGTACTTCACATGAGACCGATTAATCGACGGACTCCACTTAACCATTTTTGGAAGCCCAATTATGTGCTCTTTTGGAGTCCACTACATAATAAGTCCAATTCCAAAACTCTAGTATTTGATTAAGAGGCCGCCGGAAGGCCAAAGCTTAGACAATGGGCTTAACCTGTCCAAGCCCATAAAACTCATTTTGGAGGCCGAACCCTAAAGGCATGAGTGAAACCTAATATTGAAGTTCAACATTTGGAAAAACCCTAGCTCTTTCGTAGTAGGCCTTAGTGGTGATATGTGCTCTGTTGTTCTATTTATTTGTTTACTTGCTGTGAATATGAGTAGGGTTTATGGGTTCGATGAGCCTTTTAGCTATCTTCACAGTATTAGGCTTTTTGGGCTCCATCAATCGTGTTCTTCACGAAAGTGCCAATCCGTCGAAGTTAACGTAGAGTGTTCTTCACTCGCATGGTGTGCGACTATGGGTGTAAATTTAGGTATATATTTTTATGTCTGGATTGCTCAATTTACCCCAGTAAACGTTCTAAAAAAAAAATAAAAAATAATAATAATAATAAATAAATGTAACCTCGATCATTTAATCTCCTAATTTTCTCTTCTGGTTGTGCATAGGAATATCAATTTTTTCTTTTTGTAAATAAATGTTCAAAAACATGTTAATTTCTTTTTTCATGGTAATGTAACATGTACCTATTAAGGAAAGCAGTCCTATTAAGGATGAAAATCCTCTAGACATCTCTAAATCATGATTAGTGAGATTTGATTAGTATTGTTGTGGTCGTAAATCTGTAACTAGAATGAACTCTTTGCAATGGGAAGAAATCTGGGTTTTATGCACTGGGACGAATTAGTCGTCATGAAATTCGTTGAATTCGCGCTCTTAAGGACCATTATCCAATTCCTTTCATACCAGTTCGGCCACCTCAATGCCAAGTGGACGCCACATCATACCGTATATATTACTGTATGGGAAAAAAAGAGGATCAAAATCGAAGAGAACTAGTAATTATAGGACCAAAAGTACAATTCACCCGTTTGAAAGACGTTCAAATCTGACAAATTAGAGATTGACATGCTAGTGCTCTCCGTCCCTTGCTGAGAAGAATTCAGAAACAGATACCTGGTTAACAGAGAAACAGCAGGACAAAGAAGAGTACACGGAAAGACAGAATATCGAAAGCTGTGGCCGCATATGAGCATATGAAAGTAATCTAGACGACTATAAAACTGTAAAACCTTATCCACACCAAATCAAAATTTGAAAAACTAACAACCTTACCAAAGAATAAGGTGCCAAAAAATCCTAAACTCTTACAAAAGAGGACCGATCCACCATTAGGAGGTACATAACTCTCATTAGAGAGGTCATAAGCAAGAAAGGATAAAAGAGAGGGGTAGAAAGAAGAGGAGAGAGAAGAGAGCATTTTTCATCTGTATGTGTTCATATATAATTTTTTTTTTTTAACCACAAATATTACAACTACTCCTAGTACTATACAATATCATAAACCACACCGAAACCGCCTTAAGTCTCCGCTGGGTATCGAACCCTACACCTTTCCTTCAATATCTCACCTCCTTTTCGCTAGACCGCCTTATAACTCCCGTCCATATATAATTAATTTCATAGATTTTGTAGTTAATGAAAGGGAAATTAAAGTTGGGTCATAGAGGGTAATGAGTAATGTGGTTCTATTTAATACGAAAATGCCCATGAACATATAAGAAAATCTGTCCACATAAAAAATGAAATTTCTTACTAAATTATAAGGTTTAATAACGCAATATATACTGTCATTATTAATTTATTAGTATTACAATCATAAAGCAGTATACATACATACATACATACATATATTTATTTGAATATCCAAAGTTAAAGCAGGGAAAATAAAGCAACATCTTTGTCTGTCGACGATCATATATGAATGATCATTCCTCGATCGATTATTAGAACCCAGAATTCAAATGAACAAATTCAAAAACAAAAAGAAGTTACAAACTAAGATCGACTCGAAACCATCCTTTTTCTGCCCTGTAATGCCATATAAGTGCCTACAAATTAAGATCGACAGAAGGATGAATCAATATACAAACATATCAGTCACATAATTATGGAGAATTTAATATATATAAGTACGTATGATACTTACTTGTCAAAGTAGAATCTCTATTCCTCAGGTGGAAAAATGGAGAGTTTGAATTCACTGAATTTGGTAGTTTTCCCGGCCTCAGCATGCATTTTCTTTATTTTTTCTCGAATTTTCTTGGCTGAAATTGCTGCAGATTTATTAGTACGATACAAGTCCAACATCTTGAATGTTGGTATCTCAGCCAGCTCAATAGGGACTTCTTTCAGGTCTTCACATTTCTTCAGTTCAAGGCTTCTGAGCTTTGGAAAATGGTGAGAGGAAGCTGTCCAAACCACTAAACTTGTGCTCCCAATGTACAAGACTTCCAATTCGCGAAATCCCCCATCAACCGCGTGCCATGTTTTCCCCATGAATGCTTTGTCATTCAATTTCAGAACCTTTAGATATACCAGCTGCCCAAGAACAAATATTTGATTCCAGTCCAGATACGTATCTGCCAACGTCAAGCTCTTCATGTTTGGTGGGAATTGATACGGTGGAGGAAGGCTAGGCAACGGGGTTTCAGAAGTTGAACCGGGAAACACATCATTTATCAGCTTCAACTTTTCAACACTACGCAACTTCCCCAAGTTTTCGAATGATGCATTTGACTTTGAACTGAGAAGTGTGGCTAGACGTCCACGGATGCCTAACTTTTTCACTTTGAGAGCTCTATCAAAAACTGCTTCGGTACAACTTTCAGGTGATATTGTCCCAAGCGTGATGATATTTTCGCTTCCCATGGTACCTTTCTCTGGCTTGGGTAGAGCAGCAGATGCATTCGTCTTGAAATGCCTTAGTTTCTTCATCTTCCAAATATCAGCTTTGATTTCTAAGATCTTTTCCTTGGTGTCAACTATGAGAGTTTCGATGTTCCAGAGCTTTGTGAATGCTGGAGGAAGGATATTTAAACTGAAAGATATAGTTAAATACCTCAAATGAACAAGTTGGAACATATCAGGTGGAAGCTTGGGGAATCTGATTGGCTTGACTTCCAACACTCTTAGAAGTTTGAAACCTGCTGGTATGGTGGAGATCTTGTCTGCCGGTAAGTAGGTCTCATCCTCAGAAAAATACACAAATGAACGCACACGAGGACCATAAAGATCTGAAGAAACGAATGCTGTTGCATTGGAATGTATGCAAACACGGCGAAAGTTTCTTATGCCTTCAACTGGAGGATCAAAGCTTTTTCCTCCAGAACATTTTATTTCCTGGAGGAAATTTTCTCTTTTACTTCCAGCTTCATGTCTGCAGAAATCACGAAGCACGTCATGAATGCGGCAAGTTTTAACTTTACCATCACGCCTCCTTGCATCCACACTCAGTAAGTTCGAATTAATGAGGTCTTCCAAATAGCTTTCAGCAACTTCCTCCAGGCTCATATTCTCCTTTTGCTGTATGAAGCCCTCCGCGATCCACATGCAGGCCAATCTCCATGCTGGGATAGAAGCGTCTTCAGGGAACATACCCAAGTATAAAAAGCACGCTCTCAAGTGATACGGCAATGCATCATAACTCAAAGCTATGACTTTTAAAAGAAGCTTTGTCGAATCCCCATCAACCATATGGTTATTCACATTTTCAGAAACTGTTTTCCATTTGGATACCATCAAGCTTATGTCCTCGGTGGCAGAAACTTTTTTGGCCAGAATACCTCCAATAACCACAATCGCGAGAGGCAAGCCTTTGCATTCGTCCACAATAAGTTTTCCAGATACTTCCAACTCCTTTGGGCACTCCGCGGTACCAAAAACTTCTTGCTGGAGGAGCTGCAAACTTTCCTCTTCTGTCAAGAATCGCAACTGGTGTGGTACTCTACTGTGGTTGGCACAATTACCCACTTCCACGTTTCGACTAGTAATCATGATTTTACCCATATTGTTATTCATGGGCAAGACCTCTTTTATTTCTTTCCAGTTCTCGGCTTTCCATACGTCATCCAACACTAACAAGAATCTTCCAGTGTCCAGATGAGTGGCAACTATTTTGGCCAAGTCCTGATCACTTTTGCTTTTCATGTCATCGCTCACGTTTGTTAACTCTTTCAAGATTGAAAGAAGCACGTATTTTCTTGAGAACTGCTGAGAAACATACACCCATATTCGAGTTGAAAATTCATATACAATGCGTGGATCATGAAATATTTTCGACACTATTGTTGTCTTTCCCAACCCCGGCATGCCAATGATGGAGATCACATCAAGTTCGTGCTTTTCTTGTTTCAGATATCCAATCATTTCATCGGCCACATCTTCGAAACCCACAATATTCTTTTCCCGTACAATAGGAGCCTGCAGCATGCAAAGTGAATTTTAATTCCATACTTAATGAAGTTTACATCTTACATAATTTCAAATTTGGGCCTATTTCAATCATACAAGAATAAATTTTTCACTGTCAATTGCATTTTTGGTTCTCTAACTAATAGTTCTGCTCGTTTTTTACTTTTTATCTAGTGAAAATAGCTTGCATATGGAATATTGGAATTATGAATTGACACTGAAGAGAGTTAGAAAAAAAAACAAAAACAAATAGTAATAATAATAATTCCATTGAAGCTTTAGAAAACAGAAATCCAAGGATGAAAATGGATGTGGGAATTATTACATCGAAATTTGGATTACCTGATCAAACCGGCAATGAGTCTCCATTAATATCTGAAAAACGCTCTATTTCAGAGCTTATTATAAAAGCTATTAATATCTTTAGAAATCGATTTGGGAATTATCAGATCGAATCGAACTACTAGAGTTAGGGTTCTGAATAGAAAAATTGGGGATTTCTTTGAATTAGGGCCCCAAAATACAATAACACCAATTCCAAATAAGATAATCGGGGAGTTGGCTAGGAAAAAAAAAAAGAAAGCAAATCAAAATTTGAAAAATAAAATATATAAAAGATTGCTATTTATTCTATTTTGTTAATTAACAAGTATAAAAAAAAAATCATGATCGGAGCCAAAATTGCAATTTACAAATTATGTCAAATCAAGCAAGTAAAACACCTACCACTAATTAACAGGTAATTAAGAAATAATAGGAAAAATAGCATATTTGGTCCCTCAACTCGTAGTTCCCCTCGAATTTGATCTCAAGTGATTTTAGAAAATGCAAATACAGTCCCTCCACACGACCATACACGAACTCAGACGAATTAGAAAGAATTAGGGCGAATTTGAAGGATGGCAGGGATGGTGAACTGGATAGTAAATGAAACCTTAAGAAAAAAGTAATAAATTAAAAATTAAAAAATTTCTCAAAGATCTTCTCCGATCTGGAGTTGGACGGAGTCTCGGAGCAGAGCTAAGCTCTGTCAAATTGGACGGAGCGGAGCAGCTTTGCTTTGTCCGCCATGGGAGTTGTTATATCCAGATCGGAGCTTTTTAAGCTCCGATCTGGAGCTTCCATGGAGGATCTCTACAGATCCGCCATGGAGTTTTTAGAAGCTCCATATCGCAACTTTTAAAAGCTCTGGTCTGGAGCTTCCATGACGGAGTTGTAACGCGGAGCTTTTACAGATGTAACACTTTTACAGCTCCGCCATGAATTCATGGATTCCGTCCATATATGGAATCCAGCCATGGACGACAAAGTTCCAGGAGATTTTTCTTTAAATTTATTTTCTAAATTTTTATTTTTACTCTTTTTTTAACTTATTTTTTTCCCACAGCATATGCCACATAACCTCCACACAAGGGCGAAGCTAGGAAGGAAGTTTAGAGGGGACAGAAATAATGGACACTATATTTAACAAAATTATAATATATATATATATATATATATATATATATATATATATATATATATATATATATATATATATATATATATATATATATATGTTGATAAATACTTACAAAATCAATCACAATTTCTTTCGACGAGAATTCATGGTCTGAAAATGTTGTACTTCGTTCCGGTGAGCTCTGCAAGCTCTGGTACCAGAATTGTTTTTTTTCGGTACCATCAGTACCAGAGCTTTAGAGAATATCTTGATTATTTTTTAATTTTGTTTATCATTTTATTTAGGTTATTTTTATTCTTATTTTCTTTAATTTTAAGGATTGTTTGGCAACCCAAAACCACTACAATAAATCTGCCATTTAGCGACGGATGAGGACGATTGCGCTCTAAGCTCAGTTCGTCCTTGAAAAGAGTCAATCCGCCTCTCAGATAGCGACGGACAAAGCTTATCCGTCGCTAAGGGAGCGACGGATAAGTTTATCCGTCGCAACCTCTGTTGACTATTAGAAAGGAAAAAAAGAAAAATAAATTAAATAAATACCTAGCGACGGATAAACCTATCTGTCGCTACGTATTGATATACAGATGGGGGAGTTCTTCTTCTCCCCCATTTTCCCCTTTCTATTTTCAAACCAAATCCCTAACTCCCACTCGCCAATCGGCACCACCACTACCACCGCCGTCGCGAATCGCAACCACCACTACCACCGCCGCCGCGAATCGCCACCACCACTACCACCGCCGATGCGAATCGCCACCACCACTATTGCCATCAACGCCACCACCATTATTGCCATCCACTCTCCACTGCCACAACCGCGAACCGGGAAGAACCACCGCGAATCGCCACCACCACCACCGGAGTGTTTGGGACTTCATTCTCCATTCTCCATTCTCCATTCTCTTATATCCAGGTTAGAACCCTAAAACCCTAAGGCTAATTTTTGTTGATTAAATTCTGGCCTACTTTTATTTTTTTGTATAGTTTTTTCTTAATTTAGGGTAAATTGAGAAATAAATGTTTGGATTGATACAATTGGATAAATGTTTGGATTGATACAATTGGATAAATGTTTGGATTGATACAATTGAATAAAGTTTTGCTTAAATTTTGTCCTAATTCTGTAGTAGAAGATGACGTGAATATTTGGGGGAAAGGGGAATTGTGTAGAGTAAAGTGTTGATTAAATTTTCGCCTACTTTTATTTTTTTGTATAATTTTTGCTTAATTTTGGGTAAATCGAGAATAAATATTTGGATTGATACAATTGGATAAATTTTTGCTTAAATTATGGCCATTGTGTAGTAGAAGATGAAGTGAATGTTTGGGGGAATTTTTGCTTAAATTCTGACCTATGTAAACTCTGTGTGTTTAAAATGCTCTCTCCTAGTACTGTAATTCGTACTATATATCTGATTTTACATGTTCTATATTAGATGCCACGTACATTGGGTGTTTCCTGTTTTGAGGCTTGGCAAGCCAACTGGTTGTTTCCTTTTCTTTCCATTTATTTTTTCTTACGGTTGTTCTTAAACGTGCAGATAATGTCGAGGCCAAAGAAATTGGGAAAGTTGCTGGCGGCCAGCAGCCGTAGCTACGCTGAGCCAGACTCGCCATTCCGCACCCCTAGTAGTCAGCCGGAGTCGGGGGGACCTCGGCGACTCATGTCAGCGAGACCCAGTCCCCTGACCCCCGTTCTAGCAGCAGTGCAGGGTCTACTGGCCCAGACGTGTTTTCTAACTTGTCGGATGATGGGTACAGGGGGGAGGTGTACAGGGCGGGTGAGCGGGTAAATGGCAAGCTCGTCGTCTGGCCCATGCCTGGGCATGTGTAAGTTATTTAGTTGGATTAATTTGTGTGTTTGGTATTGTATGTTTTATTTAGTTGGATTAATTTGTGTATGTTATTGCAACAGGATGATGTCGAGAGAGGCTACAAAGTTCATCAGCAACGAATCCACGAAGAAAGTGGATCTCCCACCACTTGGAGCCCAGTGGCATACTTTCACTCCGGAGCGGAAGGTGGAGATTTGGAATGCTCAGGAGGTTAGTAATCTTTCTTCTTCTCTTATTGTTTAAGTGGTATGTTCTCAATTACTTGGGTGATATGTTAGTCACCGTGTGTTAGTTGAAATAGGACAATGTGCAATTGTTTGGGTGATATGTTAGTCACCGTGTGTTAGTTGAAAATAGGACAATGTGCAATTATTTGGGTGATATGTTAGTCACCGTGTTATATATATATGTTAGTCGGAAGTTTGTATAATTTCTGAAGTGTAGGAGAAGTGTTTTTCCTCCCCAAAAAGTTCAAATCGGAGCTGTGGTATGCCTTCGAACATGAAGGCTCCGAAGCCTTCCGGAACAAGGTCGCCAAGATCAAGGCATCGGGGAAGAAGTCGGGGTGGACTGGGGAGGAGGAGTGGCCCATGTGGAAGCAGTATTGGGCGGAGAACCTTCAAGCCCAGAAGTTGTCGGAGCAGAACAGGGAGAACCGGTCCCATAATCCACCAGATGGGACAGGCTCGGTGAAGCATCGACTGGGTTCGAAATTCCAGTTGGCGCGCCACCTAGACACGGTAAGTCACATACTTTGTTATAGTTTCTTTTTCTTTCTTAAGTCTTATTTCAATTCAATCATTACTTTATTAATTTATATATATATTTGATGAAGATATCGAAGGGGAGGGAGCAGATCATGTGGGAGCACCTCTGTGAGGCTCACGAGGAGCTGGATAAGGATGGCAAGATGACCTTCCGGGGTGATAGGGCCAAAAAAATCGCGGTATGTTTTATATTTTTTCGATTCCTGAGCTTTTTGTTGAATATTTGATTCTTCGATCAATAACGTACTAATTAAATCTTAATTGTTTGTTTGAATTTTCAGGAGGAGTTCCTGGCCCGGACTGAGAACCTTGATCTCACGGCCGAGGAGGAGAACGCCATCTACCTCGAGATCGTGAATCTTGATGATAAGGGGCGTGTCTTCGGCATGGACAACCTCTCGCAGGCGATAGCGGAGACGGTGAACTAGGGTGGCTTCTCCTCCAGCTCCTCCAAGCGCCAAAGGGGACAAGCCGATGTGCCTCCCGAGTTCCTCTAGGAGCAGCAGCAGCTGAAGGCGACTGTCCATCGGTTGAGGACAAAGCAGGACAGGATGAGCCCTGGATTCAAGAGATCCATCGAGTGGCTCATGGAGCAGTATGCCCCCCCCCCCCCCCGGTGGAGCGGCACCTCCCGACTTCTTCATGTTCAATGCCGATGCCGATGCCCCCTGATGCCGATAGAGATGCCCCCCTGATGCCGATGCCCCCCAGATACTCAGCAGTAGTTTTTTTTTTTTTCGAACAATTTTTTTCTATTTCGAACAATTTTTTTTTCATGTTCCTTTAATTTGCTTAGGACAATTAGTACTTTCATTTTATTAATGCTTAGAACAAATTTTATTTTTGTATATAATGTTTAGTTACGAAAATGTTTACGTATTTGCGGTGCACAACTACCAAACAAAATTAAAATACAATAAATAAATAAACAAATAAAAATAAAATTCCAGACTAGTTAGCGACGGATAAAACCATTCATCGCCAAATCTCAGTGACCCATACCCTGACACGTGTTCTATGAATACAGCGACGGATAAAATCATCCGTCGCCATGTTGTAGAGACGGATCAATTATCCATCTCAAGTTTGGTCAACGATGAAAATAGCGACGTATACATTTATCCGTCGCTAAATATAGGTGGGGCAAAGAAAAATTTGTATATAGTACTAAAAAAAAAAAGTTGAGTGGGAGCAGCTTACCCCGCTCAACATATGCTGGCTTCGCCCTTGCCTCCACATACACAAATACGTATAAATATAAACCTTTATACGCCAAGGGATTAAATTTGCATATTTTAAAGTCAGTTGGGAGTGGGATCAAGTTCGAGGGAATTACGAGTTGAGGGACCTAATATGCATTTTTTCCGAATTACAGTAGTATAATAGATAATAAAGTGAAAATGGAGAACTAGCATAACATAGACTGTAGTTAAATTTTTATGAAAAACGAACTACCTGTAATGGTTCTTCAGGTGCTCCATCTTCAATATTTAAGAGTGCAAAGTCAAACTTGCCCTTTCCGCCGTAAATGGATCGGACACTGGAGCTGAGTTCGTTGACTTTTTGAGCTATGTCATGGAGATTTACAGGCTCTTTCCACATCCTTTTGAAGTAATTCATGGACCTGACCTGAGCAGTCTGGGTGACGAATGTGTCGACAATGTCCTCAGCATCGTACACAACGTCTCGTATTTGCCTGATCACTTCGCTCAGGCTCTCGTCCTCTCTTCGTTTCCTGACCGTGCCCTTGAGGAAAGCTTGGAAGAGGCGGAGGTCTGCATCGAGCTTCACCACAAGTTCTTTAGCATCGCCGATCAGCTTTCCGTGGTACAGAAGTAGCTGAGCCAAGTTATTCAGCAGGAATTCAACTGCTGCGTCCGCCATTCTTTTTTTTTATTTCTTAATTAATTTGATAACTTAATTTTTCCTCTCTGTGTTTGTTTGGTTCATTTAATTTTCACTCTTCATTTTCTTTTGTTCGAATCTTTATCAGGTTCGAGGCTAGATGTGGACTACTTATATTTTATACGATGATATACATGTGCTGTACTACAGTACTAGCCAGTAGGTACATGGGAACGGGGATTTTTTAGGAAAACAATTATAATTGCACCCACTCCCCCACAATAATTCATTAATCATTAGTTTATTGAGTTATTTGATTTTTAGTACGATGATATACATGTGCTGTACTACACTACTAGCCAGTAGGTACATGGGAACGGGGATTTTTTAGGAAAACAATTATAATTGCACCCACTCCCCCACAATAATTCATTAATCATTAGTTTATTGAGTTATTTGATTTTTAGTCACAACGGCTTGTTTTTCAAAAAAGATCTCCACGTGCACACAATTACATTTTAATCCAAAATCAACTACATTTGAGGTGATAAGCTAAGATGGTCATTTTCGTTATTTGGGACGCTAAGGAGGTGTTAAAAATCAATGGGCCCATAAAATTATATATTTTTGCTAAAGTCTAGGGAGAGGCCGATCTTTCCTAAAACGACGGAAAGGCCTGGTTTTCTCAAAAACTCGGTGGTTTTGTCAAAATCTCGCTGGTTTTATTAATTGGTTAAACCGCCCAAATTTTGATAATAAAACCGGTTCAGTCTATCTATTAACAAAGCTATCCACACAGAAAACACATAGTTCAACGTGTTTACTATGTGAAATCAGTTTTTCTCTCTGCAAATTCGCTTCTTCTTCTCTTCTTTCCGATCTCACACTTTTTCCTCAGATCGATCAAAGAAACAACTCGATTGCTCTCCTATTTTCTTCTTTATTGTTGTGTTGTGTGTGATTTGGTGTGCTCATGGTGTTTTATGAGATCTAGGGTTTCAGATTTGTTTGTTTCTCAGATCCAATTCACACTTTTCGTTTTGAAACATGACGAAGAGGAAGGGTTCGTATGGTGTTTGTGATGTTCCGTCCAGGACTAATCAATGACGAAGGACTACTACATCGAGTAAGTTTATTTTTCTCGTTTTTTGTTCTATTTTTGTTTTCCTATCAGTATTTGATGTGGTTTTCAGGATTTACAGAGTTATTTATGTTATTAGATGATATGTTTGTGTATTGCTATGGTCCAAGTGTTATATGAGTGTCTGGTATACTGATGAGAGATTTTGGTGTTGATTTACTAGTCTCTTGTATGCTTATAGGTTTAATGCTACTGTACTTTAGTTTATGTAGTTTTAAAATTTTATTTGGTACTTCAGAGCAAAAAAAAAAAAAAAAAAAAAAAAATTGGTACTTAAGCGTCTCTCGTATGCTTAAAGGAATTTAGGTGTGGTTTTAAGGAATTTCAGTGTGTTTTTATGTATCTCCGGTATGCTTATAGATTGATGTTCTTATACTTTAGCTTTTGTAGTTGAAAAAGCTCCTCTGGTACTCAAGTGTTTGTGGTATGTTTATAAGTGTCTTTAGTGTGGGTTTAAGGGAATTTGGTATGGTTTTAAGTATCTCTGCTATGCTTATTTGGGTGTGGTCTTAAGGGATTTTGTTGTGGTTTTAAGTTTCTCTGGTACTCAAGTGTTTATGGTTTACTTAATTATAAGCGACATTGATGTGGGTTTAAGCGATTTTTGTTGTGGTTTTAAGTGTCTTTGGTATTCTTATATTGGATTTTGGTGTGGTTTTAAGGGATTTTGCGTGGTTTTAATGCCTATGGTATGCTTATAGGTTTAATGCTATTGTACTTCACTTTTTGTAGTTTAAAATGTGCCTTTGGGACTTAAGTGTCTCTTGTATGCTTATAAATAATTTTGATGTGTTTCTATAGGATTTTGGTGTGGTTTTAAAGGTATTTTGGTATTAATTTGTTCTGGTCTAGTTTGTTTGATGAAATGGATAATGCTGTCAGGAATATTGCTGCCCAACTGAAGGTTATTAGCAATCAACATTTGGAGATGCTTGGCCCGACATCGATTATTCTCAAGGAACATAAGGATCTGGAGGTCTATGAGCATGACCTGGAGGACTACATGGTCCATGCGTTCAAGTTTGTGCATGCTCTCCACAAGTGCCACCCTGTTGTTTGAGAAGTGGCATGCATTCTGGCTCCTAAGACACCTTAAAACAAGGACCTCTAGCAACTGGTTTTAGACTAGGGTGTTCTTGAACTCTATTTTTATGGATGTTAGAATTTGTGTGGTATTTGTTTTGTTATGTATAAATCTATCTATTTTTTTATTTTAATGAAGTTTAATTTTCTGTCTAATTTCTGAAGTATCAAACCTTAACTACTTCAAACCACCCCATACATTCTTAAAAGCATACCAAAAGTACTTATAACCACACTTATCAAAGTAGTATCAAATTGTGGCTCTTATAAATGCTTTGATCATATTCTAGATTACTTATAAGACACTACAAGGAAAACTGATTTTAGCGACGGATACCATCCGTCGATCCGATCGCTATATGTTAGTGATCCGTTGCTAAACACCAATAGCGACGGAAAGTCCGTCGCAAAAAGTGACGTCGCTAAAAAATAAAGAGACGGTTAATATTATCCGTCGCTATATGTAGCGACGGTTCAGTTTATCCGTCGCTATATTGTCGTTGACCAACATAGAGACGGATGACTTTATCCGTATCTATAAATAGCGACGGGTTATGTTATCCGTCGCTAAAGCTAAGGGACACGTGTCATTCCCTTGCGAGGGGAATTTTGCGACGAATAAACTAATTTGTCGCTAACTTCTCTGATTTTTTTTTTAAAATTGATTTTTTGTTTTACTGAATTTATGTGAAAAATTGTTATTTTAACTCAAAATTGAGTACGACTAACAAAATATATACGATTGATTCATTTTACGATAATTGAAATTTCAATAAAAAAACTATAAATGTACGTACAAAGAAACTAAAAGGTACGAAGATAATCATTAAAATAAACGAGAATCCTAAAATGTACGGATAAAGAATAACAATCCTAAAAAGCACTAATCTTACGGGCTCTCCACTAACAAACCGACCCCTTCAGCCGTCAATGCCCCATCCCTATGTGCCTGGTCACGGGTCACATGGTTCTGCCACGATTCCAACCACAGATCCCGATGTTCCGGATTGAGGTACCGAACCCATTTTTTATGCCGAAAGTACCTTTCCTTGGCATAATAAATCGAATGCATGTGAATCTTTTCCGCCCGGATGTTGAATACCCTCAATATCTACTCCGCATTGGCAGGAGGGACATAGTAGTATTTCTGCAACACAACAATCCCACAAAAAATTCCACATCAGTGCCCCACAAGAACAAATAATGTGCGTACACATATGTACAGTAAAGGCAATGCCCCAAGAATAGATACTATAGGCAATGCCCCAAGAATAGATAATATAGGCAATGCGCCAATAACAGATAAACAAGTAATGTACGTACACGTATATAATTAAGGCAATGCCCCAAGAATCCAATATAGAAATATTCAAGTAAAGATAGTAAAGTACCTGGAATTCTTCCTACAAGTGCTCCTTCACGGGTCGAGGAACCGTATAGCCCACCTTTCTCCGCCACTCCAAGGAGGCGTAAAGAACTCTCTTTTAATGAGCATTGAAATCCTTCTAGAAGCTATAGTAGGTTGAAACCTGTCACACATTTTGAAAGATTAAAAGTTGGAGTACCGACAACTATATATACAAGAACAATTAAATACCAATTTATTAAGAACTTATTTAGATCCGTTGGTGGACAATACTGGAAGCCCATTGATCCGTCGAGGGCCGCTCGGTTGCTGTGCTTGATCCATGGAAACTAATATACATATAGCATCATCACACTCAAATACAAAACACTAAAATACAAACTCTTAATGTGTTTAGACAAATACAAGATGTGTTTAGACAAATCCGTCGTTATATGTGAACACGAAAGGATGTCTGGATCTTTAGGATCTTGAAATCTCCATCTTTAGTTACTGACTAAAGATGGAGACTTCAAACTCCTAAACATCCAGACACATTTCTTGCTCACATACTACATCATGTATATACAACTTATTAAGAATAGAGGGTTTACATGATTACGATATTGAACTAAACTTTGAAAATGGCTGAAATACGCTGGTACAGTAACAACGACATTAGAAATGTTGTTGTTACGGTACCAGCATACTACAATCATTCACAAGCCCAGGCCAAGTACCATACCATTCATCAATCTATATATATGGAAGTGATGGTGTGTCCGAAGGCCAATGTGTTTGTATTTTTTATGCATGCAAACCATATTTAACTAAACTTCTCGTGTCATCAGGCTATATATATATATGGTTCACATGATTACCGCAATACAAACTCCCTTAGTTACAAGACCCCAGGTACATTTAATTGTAATTTAAGTGTATATGGAGCCTTGGAATTAAGGGTTTTCGTACTGTTTACTCAATGCACACCAAATTTAACAAAATAACATTATTATTAATCTATTGATTAACAAATATTATTAACAGAACTAAATACGCAGAATTTTAATCTAATTTATTAATCAAACTAACTAGGCAGAACTAACTACGTACACAGAATACTCTGAATTTCTTAACTAAAAATTAACCAAAATTAATTAACCAATTTTATTTAAATGAATTAATCTAACTTATACCAGTTAACATAATCAATTAACAGCATCTAATTAATTCAAACTAATTTATAAAATTACAGAATAAATCGAAAAAAATTATTTAAAATAATTCTTGCTATACAACATATATAATATAACAATTTACAACTAGAAACATCATAATTAAGCACAAAATTGAGAAAGCCCCAAAAATTATGGTTAGGGGTCTAACCTTTTATTTGGGCAGTGATTGAATTGGAGAGGAGAAGATCTCATAGATTGAATCGGAGAGGACAAGTTGGAGGAGGTGGCTCGATCTACCAATTTCACCCAAAGATAGGAATTAAGAAATGAAATTAAAATTGAAATGTAATATATAATGAGAGAAACTTACTGGGCAGAGATCGAATCGGAGAAGAGAAGGCAGTGGGCGGTCTCCGGTGGTGGATGCGGGGCTTACAATTGGGGAAGAAGAAGAGAAGAAATGAAAGGAGTTAGGGTTAAGAATGGAGAATGAATCTGTAACAGACGCCATCGTTTGTATAGTCGGCACTTAGCGACGGATCGACTTATCCGTCGCTAGGTGTTCATTTATTTATTTTTTTTCAATTTCTTTATTCTGGTCAACAGAGTTAGCGACACATAGACTTATCCGTCACTAATTTAGCGACGCATAGACTTATCCGTCACTAATTTAGCGACGGATGATGTGTATCCGTCGCTAGGTAGATGCCGGATTGACCCTTCCCGATGATGCAGTTTGTCCTTATCCGTCGCTAACCGTAGCGATCCACCGCTAATTAGCGACGGATAGTATCCGTATCTACTTATCCGTCGCTAAATGCCTGATTTCTTGTAGTGAGAGTTAGTGGTTTGGTTTTATGACTTATGGTATGATTTTAAATGTTTACGTTGTGGTTTTGATTTGAGCATTTATAACCACAACAGTGGCTACTTATAACCACAACAGTGTGTACTTGTAACACAACATGACTACTTATAGTCGGAACTTGTCTACTTAAGATATGGTGTTGTGGTTTTTTAGGAAGCATGATATGGTTTTTAAGAGTTAGTGGTGTGGTCCTAAGTCACCATGGTGCGGTTTTAAGTCCTCATGATGTGATTTTAACGGTCCATGGAGTACTTTTTAGGACTACAACTGTTAAAACTACAACTAATTAAATTTTAAATAATTTCTTATAACCCCAACACGGATTCATAAAACATCAACAAATCTACTTAAAACCACAACATGGCTATCTATAAGCACAACAACTACAATAATTGATAAATTACCGCATGTAATGAACTAGATTATAATTAAATGCTCCATTCATTTCATGATTTTGAATCATTCAGTCACTTGATGGTTTTAAAACAAGTATTATCACAACAATAAATTTACAACAATCATTCAGGTGGTGTGTGTGTTGCAAACTAAATCTTAGTCTTTGAAATTGGCTTCCGTGGATTAAACTTGTTCGCAATCTTTAGTTCCTTTTATTTGCATGGACTGGATCCAACATAGGTTGAGGCTTCTTTGACGCTTCAGATTTTGCAGTTGTTTGAGTGGTGGTACTTGTTCCTTCGACACTTTGCGTTTCAATGCTTTTATTTGGGCCTTCAATTGAGAGTACACCTTTGACTTGTTTGCAGATCCCTGTTGACGCCATCTTCAATTATCCTTAAAAAAAAAAAAAAAAAAAAGACAAAGTGAAGCATCATCATCATCACCATCATGCTCCGTATCATCACCAACAACATCATCGACACCCGTGTTATAAGCATAACAACTTTTGTTAGAAACCACAACAAATGTTCTTAAAACCACAGCATTCCCCCTTAAAACCATACAATGGACAAACCCACAACAACATTATTTATAACCCCACGAAAACCACTTATAACCACACTATGTTCCCTTAAAGAAACAACAAGCTGTCTTACAATTACTGCATGCAACAGAAGCTAAAATTTATATTTCAAAACCACAACATAGGATATTATAAACACATCATATGTTCTTAAAACCAAACCATGTCCTCTTAAAATCAGACAATGGACAACCCCAAAGCAATATATATTTCTTAAAACCACATCAACATTATTTAAAACCACACTAAAGAGTCTTATAACCACACTAGGTTCTCTTAAAACAACACCAAGATGTCTTAAAATTACAGCATGAAGCTAAAGATCATGTCATGGATAATTTCTAAAAACCACAACAAAAAGACTTATAATCACACTATGTCCACTTAAAACATATATTGTACATACCCAATACTCAAAGATCAACATGCAATAGAAGCTAAAGATTGATGCTTAGAACCTTAAAACTAATTCTTAAAACAACAACATTATTAGTTAAAAGTACAACAAAATCTATTAAAAGTACAACATGCAATTGAAGCTAAAATTCATATTTTAAAACCACAACATAGGATATTATAAGCACATCATATGTTCTTAAAACCAAACCATGTCCTCTTAAAACCAGACAATGGACAACCCCAAAGCAATATATATTTCTTAAAACCACATCAACATTATTTAAAACCACACTAAAGAGTCTTATAACCACACTAGGTTCCTTTAAAATAACACCAAGATGTCTTAAAATGACAGTATGAAGCTAAAGATCATGTCATGGATAATTTCTAAAAAGCAGAACAAAAAGACTTATAATCACACTATGTCCACTTAAAAACATATATTGTACATACCCAATACACAAAGATCAACATGCAATAGAAGCTAAAGATTGATGCTTAGAACCTTAAAACTAATTCTTAAAACCACAACATTAGTAGTTAAAAGTACACCAAAATCTATTAAAAGTACAACATGCAATTGAAGCTAAAATTCATATCTTAAAACCACAACATAGGTTATTAAAACCACAACAAAGTTACTTATAATTACACCACGTCATTTCAAAACCATATAATGGACAGTCACAGTAATTAAAATGGCAATTACAAAAATGGCAATTAAATGGTTGCCAATAGAACCGTATGGTCAACATAAAAAAAACGATAAGATAGATTGAACTAAACCGGGGCTACTACCTACCACCACCAACAATGTAGAGGATTATTATATTTGTTTTGTTTGATTAATGTTAATGATGAGATACTGTATTGGAGGTTAATTGTTTACTTTGTTAATTAAATGTTGAACAAGTATCCTAAGAGACTGTCTATTTATACGACAAAAATAAACGAACAAATACAAGGGTTATTAGCTGATATGGGTATTTATGTCACCACTAAGACAAGGCCTCGAAATACAGAGTCACCGCCGAAGTGACATTAGATGCCCTCGAAGCGTCTACAATCAAAACTACCGTCGAAGTGTCTACACCCTCGAAAGGACAGACACCCTAAAAAACATATGCACCCTCGAAAGGATAGACCCTCGAAAGCATGAAGCTACCAAACACTCGAATCATCTACGCCATCGAAAGGGCAAACACCCTCGAAAGCACCTACAGTCAGCTAAGAGCACCTCATACCCACATTTGTCTATATATAGCCAAGGTACACTACTACTTCTACACACTCTCAACACACTTAATTCCACTCTCTACCTTCATTTCCTTCGGGTATAAACACTTGAATGCAACACCGGTCTGACGATCGGCAGGCCAGTAAACCACTAACCGTCCCACCCCGTCCCCAGGTTTCCGCTAAGAAATGAATCCAAGAACGACTCTAAAGGGAGGAGATCTTGGAGATGGTGAGAAAAACGGCACGATCCACATTTTACCATCATCATTAGCAAAGTAGATTGTTTTTTTTTTTTTTACAAATTATAAAACCATTATTGATCCTACTTTTTCTTAACTTTGAGTCTCTTTTGCATACTTTTGAGTATAATATCTGTTGTTAATCTTTTTGGTGCATTATCACGGTTTTGTCTCTTAATATTGTTTTGCAGATTATTCGTAAAAGAGCCCGAAATGAGCATTTTTGGGCCCTTTGGAGTGTTGTTTTTTAAGGAGCAATCCTTGGGGGTCTTGGCTAATAAATGCAAGTTTTGGAGGATGAAAAGACAAAGAATTTGAAAAAGAGACATATAAAAATTAAACAAAGATGGTATAGGCCTACAGGATGTTGTATATATAGTATTGTAGTAGTAGTTGTAATATTAATTGCCGTTTAAAAAAAAAACCAGTGCCGTTTTACTTTCAACAGAAAACCCGGTGTGTTTAAGATCTGATTTGAGACTAAGGGGCCTAATTAGTTGTTGTTTTTGAAGTTTGATCACAAGTCTAGAGTGTTATTATGATCAGTGGTTTGATTCCTAGTTGTTTCATGTTCAACGTTCCAAAAATTTGTGTTACAATTGTAATAGAAAGTACTGCTTGTTTTAACTTCGCCTATTCAATTCGAGATTTGACTTCAAGAGATTAGCAATGCAAAACTACAACATTTGCTTCTTTACTTTAGGGTAAATAATTTTCAGAACATATATGTTAACAACTGATATGTAGGTGTTTTACATAATAACATTTGTGTATTATTTTTGTTTATTAATAACATAACAACATGCATATATAATCCATATTGAGTTAAATATAGACCGTATTCTAAGAGAATTTGTGTTTAGTTTTTCACAAATTTGTCACGCCAACCTGTCTAATATACTTAATTTCAACGAACATGGTATAATAAATTAAGTTTCATGTTAGCTTCTGCACTTGATCAATAGTCATCCTTTTATTTAAGTATTAATTACAGATATCTAAATTAAAATTAAAAAAGTTAAAAAACAATACTACAACGTCCTTTCTTTTCTTTTTTTTTTTTTAAAAAAAAAGGCAAATATTATAACCACCTTATAACCCTTCACCACCATGTACATCTCGTTTATTACTCCAACTCCTTACCACAACTTAATATACGACTTGACTTTTTAATTTACCCACTGTGGACAGGTCGAAAGGTGTACCTTTTTTGCTCTAACTTGCCAATAACAACCTTTTTTTAGTTGATTTAGGCCGGACCATCTCAATATGAGATAAGTGATGTAAATAGGGCAAGTTACGCTTTAAGGATTGAATTAGGTAAATAAAAAAAAAAGTAGGGTGATAAAAAATGAAGTAGATCATGACTTGGAGAGTGGGAGGACCAAACATGTAATTTATCCCCAAGTTAATGGGTACTTAATCTACCAATATCTAATAAGTCACTAGCCCAAAATCACTATTATTTACTGTAGCATTTTACTGTAAGTTACTGTAGATGGGTCACTTTGTGATTTTGTCTAAATGTTGGGGCCTGAATGTTAGAATTTCATACCATTCTGGGTTGTTTCTGTAATAGTTATGTTTTATATGGCCAATTTAAGAATCCAAGAAATTGAGGGGTTAATTTTTAACATTCTTATTTACTTTATCAGAGTTTGTCTCCTCCCATGCCTCTTCTTTTCCATCTGTGGCAGAAACGGCCGCTGTGTATATCGCTGTTTCTTTGCACTCCTACTCATCACAATTAATGCGAAACACTTTTCACCAATGATGTTGATGCTAATTCCGACCAGTTTGAAAAGTGGTTGTACTTTTTCTGGCAAATATAGGGTTCTTAATGAAATTTTGGGGCTATGGTGTTGGGTTTTGCAGAACTCGGCTTGTTACCGCCCTTTTTCTCCTCTACTATTTTTCTCATTTTCTCTGAATTATGAAATTAGGCTTTGTGCTCTTCCAAAAATATTTTTTCCCCTAAAAAGAGCGCATTTACTGTGTGTTGGTGTTACTGCAATGTGCAAAGGTTGTTGCTTCTTAAGATTTTATTTTTAGTCTTTGTTGTATTATTTACCTCACTGCATTATGTGTTTCTTTTGCTCTATGTGTTTGCTTTCTTTGTCTCCATTTGTTTCATATGTATGCTTTTCATGACTTGCAAGATCACTACATGTGGTTTTACTTTGATGTTTTCCTATAGTTAGTGTCTCTACGTTCTTTATTAGTTCAGTGTTGCACTTTCTATTCTACTTTGGGATGTGTACGTGTATTATGAGCATTGACCCGATTCACATGGATAAGAGAGGATGCAATGTGCTTGGAGAGTTTTTGGTGAATTGATTGAACTTTAGTAAGTACCAACTCTGTTTTGGCGTTTTAATGGCTGGGTCTAAGTGGAGAATATTATTAAAAGGAATCACAGGTTTGGAGATAACAGAGCGATTTGTACGTTCTGGCCATTTTGTAATTTGTACGTGTTTTATTTGTTCATGTGGTTTGCTTTGATTTCACTGACCTGCTATGGTTTGTATTTCTGAAGGAATATGGATGGATTGGAACTACAACAGAGTGATATTAGGGATCAGGATCTCACTGGACAAGGTTCAGGTGTTGTTTCTCTCCTGGCTTCAATTGTATATATTGGATTTTTCCTTACTTTTCTGCTGATATGAGAGAGATGTGAGTTTGAAGCTGTACATGTTATTTGCTTACATAGATAATAATGCGAAGAGGAAGTCACGTTCCACCCGAAGGGTTGTGCGGGTTGAAGACATCTTAATTTCAAAGCAGGGGTGTGTGCAATCAGGTTCGTACACTTCCTAAGTTTTGATACTCCCAGAAATAATGCATTCAATCATGTGATGTAAGGATTTTTTTGTGACTTTTTTTTTACTTCTTACTCTCTTTTGGATACATTTTAATTTATTATCTATAATATGGTTGAATTCTCTTAGATATTGGACTTATAATATGCTTGCTCGTTGTAGGTGATACTCAATTAGAAGATGTTCGTTTTAGTACTTTGATGCTGGTGATGTTGTGGATCCGGGCCTGTCCAATGTGGTCTTTCCTCTTAATGATGTGGCAGGTGCATCCTTTTATGGATGTTGATTATTTTTTTTAGTCACTGACTCTATGAATTCTGCTGTTCTTTTGTTATGTTTGGTTTTGTCACCTGGTCTGAAATTTGGAAGTTGTATGCTTTTTCATGATTGTGCAGATAAAAATAATAACAAACAATTGTGGTGTTTGGGTCGAGAAAGGGTTATGCTGGCAGAAGACTTGTTTGCTCATGCTGCTGATCTAGGACCTGAATTAGCCTTTTCACATCTTCATGCATACAGAGGGTAGGTATGAATATTTTAAACTTTACTTAATGTATGTATTTAAATTTTGGTCGTTCATACAACAAGATCTCTTATTTCCTCCGTTTTAGTTTGATTGAACAGCAATCCAATCCTCCACTTTCATTACGGGATATCTTTACAAATTAATAGCAAGTTATGGGGCTTCTTTTCCTCCATGCCTATGGAAAAAGAAGAAAAATTTATGTTGCAACTTTATATGTTCATTTATGGAAGTAATGTTCCGAGTACTCATCTTAGACATTATGGATTATGTTCATTTATTCTCTTGCAAAGCCCCACTTTGTTTTTCAAATTTGATCCAGATTTAGAAACTCAATATGAACAATGATAAAATTTCAATGTACCTTCTTTGTGGGCCAAACTCCTGGAATAATTTCTCTTTATTTTGGGAGAAACTCTTCTTGCTGCTGAAAAAACAAAATTGTGAGTGCCTTTTTTTATGTTGTAATTCCAGAATTAAATGTTTACATTCATGCATTATGCTATTTTTAAGGTCGAGTGAACTTATGATGTGATTCTCTGGTTCATTGTGTTTTTATGCAAAATAAATGCTTCTTCTAATTTGAAGATGATTATCTAGACAATATTTATATTGGTGAAATGTTGTCAAATAGTTGTGTAGTTTTATCAAATTGTTCATATGGTGCGGATGTTCAACTTAATAAGAGAAAGAAAGGAAGTGTGTCTATGAGGGAGTGTTATTGTTATCTATTCCAAATTCGTACGCACGCTGCTACCAACATTCTTCGCACTGGCCGGTTGGTTCAACAGTTCCAGATTGATATGTACGTGAAGATCGAGGCTCAAAGACTTGATTATTTTCGCCAGTCAAGATAAGTGGGAGATGCAGGCTGAGTCCTATCAAGGAATAATTGAAAGTATGGATTCTGATGGTGTGACTGATGGTAGTTCCGTTGGCCAAAGAGTTATCTTGCAAAAAAAGTTTTATCGGGGGACCAAGGGATTTGAGACATCGTTACATGAATGCACTTGCATTGGTGCTGAAATATGGGCGACCTGATTTCTTTGTTACAATGACTTGCAACCCCAAGTGGATAGAAATCCAAGAGGAATTGTTTTCTGTAGAAAGTGTTGAGAATAGGGCTGACTAGTATGCTCGGGTGTTTAGGGCCAAGAACGAGGAACTCAAGAGAGAGATCGTTGAGAACAAGTTATTTGGGGAAGTTGCTGCTTACTTTTACGTGGTGGAGTTCCAGAATAGAGAGTATGTACATTCAGATGATCTTGGGTATCTTGGGATAGATGAACAAGATTCCTACGAGGGCCAACCTATTGGTAAGTACCTGATAAAACTATTCATGAGCTGTAAAGTTTTAGCATTTCATTCCTTCCATTCTAATATTGCCTTTATGTGTTTTGACGTGTTATTCAAGCGCACAAAGAACCACAGTGAAAACCCAAACACTCCAAGGAAACATTTGATACTCGGTGATAGTGAGGATGATTGCAACACATTGGGTGGCAAGATAGCGAACCTATCAAAATCAGGTAACTATAATTTGATAATTTCAATTGAAATATGGTGCATGTTGTCTATCTTTTATAGAGAAAACTTGCCTAACGGATTGCCATCAATGTAGGGGTAATTCTTGCTGGAAAAAAGGAACAACCAGTTAAGACTTCAAAGAGTGGGAAGACAGCGAACCTATCAAAGTCAGGTAACTATAAGTTGATAATTCCAATTGAAATATGGTTCATTTTGTTTATGTTTTATAGAGAAAACTTGCCTAACAAATTGCCATCAATGTAGAGATAATTCATGCTGGAAAAAAGGAACAACCAGTTAAGAGTTCAAAGCGTGGAAGAATTATCAAGGCAAAGAAATTCGACTGTAGCTCCACATAAAAAACTGCACTGCAACTTTCAGGTCCTTTTGTGTGCGGTCTGTATGGAATATGTAGGCAATACTCCTAGACCTAACCCAATATTATGTGGGAAGAGACATTTCCTAAGTGTTAACTATGACGTCTGATGGTCCTGTGACCTATTTTTGGTGTCATCACGAACATAATTTTGTTGTCTTATTCATGCATCCTCTGTACTATATGGATATTATGTATTAAGCTAAATGTGATGATCTTTTGTTTGGACTATTCCCTTACCAATGCATTTCTTTTTTCTCCAGAGTAACGAGCTGATTTATTCGATAAACACATTAGATTAGAGTGACTCAGTGGAACTCAAATGTTCAAAATCTAACTGAATTTGTGCTTGACACATGAAGAGGTTTATGGGCTATATCATATGAGCTTTTCTAAGTATTATGTGCATAGAGAAAATGCCAGATTAGTACCCTCTTATGAGGAGTTAACTCAAAATTGTCCCTACTATCCAATCAATTACATTTTGGTACCAAATAGCGTTGACCGGACCCTATTTACATAAATGCCATTGTCTCAAAACCCCCAAATCAAACAAGCCTTATCTCTCAAATAATTTAATATTTTTTTCTTTTTCTTTTCTTTTTTTTATCTTTTTTTTTTTACCATCTTCTTCCTCCTTATATATGCCTCCGGTACCGGAACTTAAGCTCCGATGAGGAGCTATAAAGCTCCGATGATCGGAGCTTTGCAGCTCCGATGAGGAGCTGGTAAGCTCCGACGAGGAGCTCTGTAATAGAGCTCAAGCTCCGACGAGGAGCTCTGTAACAGAGTTAAAACTCCGATCTGGAGCTCTACAGCTCCAGATCGGAGCTCTGTAGCAGCTCCGCTACAGGTCTGGTCGGAGCTCCAGCCGGAGCTCCGGCCAAGGCCATGGAGGTGAAGTTTTTTTTTTTTTAAGTTTTTTTTTTCCTTTCTTTTATCTTTTTTTATTTTTTTTAATAATAGTAAGGGTTGTTTGGCTTTCAAAAAATCTGAAAAGGTAACAGTACTTAGAGCGCCATTTGGTCAAATTCGTGGACTAAAATGTAATTGATTGAGTAGTGGGTACTATTTTGTAATTAAGACTCACAAGAAGGTACTATAGATATATTTGCCCATGTGCATATTACCTTCCTATTGGATCTCATTTTTATGCGGAAATTAGTGGGGCACTTGACAACACACGGTGTTAGACACGGTGCTAAATTCCTTGTATTATATATTGGCCACTATAGTTTTTTTTTTTTTTTAATTCTACCTGGGGAAACAAAATTCATGACATGTACAGAGTATTATATATTTTTATTTAAGGGGCCCATTTTTTTAGGGGTCAATTAGAACACCTAATAACATAATAGGCCCCATTAGATTTTTTATTACATATTAGGGGTCGAATTTGACCAAACCAGGCTTAATTCGCCTATCCAAATTTCCATTTGTGAACAACCAAACAAGTCTTACCAAGAGGCCCAAAATGTAATTGTATTTCAACACACATTTTCTTTTTATTTTTGCGTTCTTTTATTTCTTTTTCTTTTTTTTTTTATCAACAATAAAGCTATTTTTTCCTACCAAATTTTATTTAAAAAACAAATGAAAATTTTGAAATATAAATATATTATAAATACAAAATTATTCTAAATCAAACCCTAATAAAATTTATATTTCAAAACATGTCCAAATATTATTTTTTAAACAAAATCAATATTTGTCCTTTATTATTTTTCCTTTTATATTTTTCTTTTTTTTTTGGGAATATTACTTCTGGACCCCCTGCTAGATGACATCTTTTCATCTGAAGGACCGTCTTGCAAAGAATTACATTCAGGCCCATTTGGCCATTCCGGTGTTGACCACAGAATTTTGAGATTTTCTCTCTCATACAACCAAACATGCCCTTAGATTTTCTTTTTTAATTTATCTTTTTTTTTTCCTTTTTATTTTTGTTTCTTCTTCTTATTAAAAATCCGGTGCCGGAATCCGGCACCGGAACCGGTGGCAGCTCCGATCAGAGCTGCCATGAGAGCTGCCATGGCAGCTCCGATCGGAGCTGCCATGGCAGCTTCCGATCTGGAAGCTGCCACGCAGCTCCGACCGTGAGCTGCCATGGCAGCTTCCGATCTGGAAGCTGCCAGGCAGCTCCGACCGTGAGCTGCCATGGCAGCTTCCGATCTGGAAGCTGCCAGGCAGCTCCCGATCGGAGCTGCCCATGGCAGCTCCGATCGGAGCTGCCATGGCAGCTTCCGATCTGGAAGCTGCCAGGCAGCTCCGATCTGGAGCTGCCATGGCAGCTCCGGTCAGAGCTGCTGGCCCTGGCAGCTCCGATCTGGAGCTGCGTGGCAGCTCTGCCGGAGCTGCCACCGGTTCCGGTGTCGGATTCCGGCACCGGATTTTTGAAGAAGAAGAAGGAAAAAAAAAAAGGAAAAAGGATGAAAAAAATATTTTTGGGACTTATTTTTTCATATTAATGTTGTTGGGATAGATTTGCAATTACATTTTGGATCCATTTGAAAATTTTAAAAGTTTTTCATGTAAATTTCATAAACTAGAAAATATTGAGGGTCAATGTATAATAAACATAAATTAATGTTGTTTGGTCAATGCAAAATTCTGAATTTTGACCAGGGGCAAAAATGTACTTTCCACGTTTTAATTCGCGAAAAGTCAAGATCGTGGACCTGGATGTAATTAAAATCCATCTAGTTGGAGACTATATGTAATTTATGAACTAATGGTCCTTCAGATGTAATTGGGACATCTAACAGGGGGCCCAGATGTAATTTGCCCTTTTTTTTTTTTTCTTTTTTTTTTTCCTTTTTCTTTCTTCAAAAGCTCCGACACCGGAGCTTTGCAAGGCTTCGACTAGAGCATGCACAACTCCAGCTCGGAGATTGCAATGCTTCGACTATAAGAGCTGGAGCGTGTAAGCTCCAGATCGGAGCTTGCACAGTTTCGATCTGGAGCTTACAACTATAATCGGAGTTTCGTAAAGCTCCGCTACCGGAGCTTTTGGAGAAGAAGAAGAGAAAAAAGAGAAAGAAATTAAAAAAAGAAAAATATAAAAGGAAAAAGGAAAAAGAAAAAATATTGATCTTTTTTTTTGGAACTAAAGAGCTTTGCATTACCTCCAAAACAGTGACAAAACGAAGGCCGACGAAATCGTCCAGGCCAATCAAAACACCTTATTACAAACTAGGATAGCAAAAACAAATCAACCAAATACAATCTCGTGGACTTTTTGCTGCAAAACCGGCCACAAGGTGCTACGCCGAACAATGGCCTGAATTGCAGCATTACTAATCGCCTCAATATCAATCGGTCGCTGTTGGAATATATGTTCATTCCGGGCCTGCCAAATGCTATAAAACACCTCAGCCACCAGCCCCTTTAAAATTTTTGGTTTCCAGCCCCTGCCTTTCACTCGTTTGCAGAGCTCGCGCAGGCCCTGTTCCCATCCTGCCCAGGTCACGCGCATTTTCATCCATGCAAAGACTGCAGACAAAATTTGCTTGGTATGCGCACAATCAAAGTATAAATGTTCAATGCTTTCTGGTTCCCCACAGTAAACGCAGATGCCATCCGTGTGTACCCCAAACCGTGCCAGTCTATCTTTGGTGGCCAATCGTTTATGGAGGGCCAGCCACATCACAAAGACAGCACGCGGGCGAGCAGTACTGCTGTGAATTAGGTTCCTCCAAAACACCCTCATAGGTTGGCCGCGCAGGTGCTCATATACATGTTTCACCACATACTTCCCGTTTAATGTACAATTCGCCCAGGCCTGGAGCCCAAGCACCGCTGCCCTGCTCTTGAAAATACTTTTCATGATCCATGAACAAGTAGTTGGAGGGATGTATGTAGTAATCGCTTCCCCTTTGAGATAGTAACTATGAACCCACCGTATCCATAGTTTGTCTGTCTTCTGTTGGATATTCCAGAGTAACTTTGCCATTAACGCCATATTCCACTCATGTAGGGCAATAACATTTAGCCCGCCACAATTCCGTGGGGAACAGACAGTATCCCATGCGACCAAAGCCTTCTTCGACTGGTTGTCTTTTCCACTCCAAAGATAGACCCTACATATACTTTCAATATGGTGCAAGACATGCTTTGGGAGAGGAAAAACTTGTAGCCAATAGTTGGTAATGGCGAACAAAACACTGTTGATCAGCTGAAGTCTTCCCGCGTAACTTAGAAGCTTCGAAGTCCAGTGTCGGATGCGACTAAGGATTTTATCCAGCAGAGGCTGACACATATTAATGGATAGCTTCCGCGAGGTCAGAGGAACACCTAAGTAACGGACAGGCAAACTTCCACGCCGGAACCCGGTGCGGCCCAAGATGGCATTCTGCTCCAGTTCATTCATTCCGCCAAAATAAACCTTGCACTTCTCCCTGTTTGCAGATAGTCCAGTGGATCTAGAAAACTTGGCAAATTGCCGCATAATTAGATCAACCGAGATGGCATCACCTCTCATAAACACCATTAAATCATCGGCAAAGCATAAATTGGTGATTCTCAACCGTTCGCACTTAGGGTGGAAATTAAAATCTGGGTTTGAAGCAAGCTGTTGTAGGCATCTATGGAGGTATTCCATAAAAAAAAAAAAAAAAAAAAAAAAAAAAAAAAAAAAAAAAAAAATATTGATCTTTTTTTTGAAAATAATGTTGGGACATGTTTTGAAATATAAATTTTGTTGGTGTATGATTTACAATAATTTAGTATTTACAATAATTCTACAGTTAAAATTTTGATTTTTTTTAAATAACATTTTGTAGGAAACAAGTTATTGTTGACAAAAAAAAGAAAAAAAAAAGAATAAAGGAAAAGAAAGAAAAGAAAAATATAATCGGAAAATAATAAAGTTAGTGTTCAAATACAATTACATTTTAGGCCTCACCTTACTATTGAGTTAATGCCTTGTTTGTTTTGTCCAAAATGAGCTCATGGCATTGTTGTAAGACATAACATCATACACTACCCTTGCTATTGCACCTCTTTGCACATGAAGACTCCTTATTCCCAGAATTACATCTAACCCCATAGCTCGGATTTTTTTTGACCGGCCAAAACCCCAATATTCTGTTTCACTCAACCAAACACGCCCTTACCCTCTCTTATGGGCCTCGATGTAATTAAAATGCAAAATGCATGAGTCTCAAGTATATATATATATGTTACGAAAAAAATCTAAAATATAAAAATACGAATCCATTAAAAATATGTTTATTCTTTTATATATTTACATTACTAAAATTTCCAAACATCAACTATGTTTTAGACCATCTCCATCCCATTTGTAAAAAGTTTTGCAAAACATTTGGTCAGCAAACGTGAGACTCCATCCCGGTTTACAAAAGTAAGATAGTCTTACGTGTTTGCTTCGAGCAAACGCCCAAGTTATCCTTTTCTTTTCTTTTATGTTTTTATTTTGTTTTATCCTTTTGTTATTTTTCTTTTTAACTGCTTTATATTTTTATTTCTTATCTTTTAATTTCTTTTTTTCTTTTATTTTTCATTATTTATTTTTCATATATTTCATTGTTGATAAATTATATTGAAATACCAATTTTAAAATTTAAAATATTTGAAATAAATAGAAAATGATATTCAAATAATATAAAGTATGAAGTTTTATATTATTTTAATTAATTAACAATATTTAAATAATATGAAGTATTATGTTTTAAAAGAAAAGAAAAAAGAATAGAGTAGTTTGAAAAGAAATGAGATAAAAGGAAAATTTGGGTAAGATAGAGTATGAGGGTTGGAGATAAATAGTATAATAGAGTTTTATATGAGTAGAATGCACGTCCAATTATTTTCTTTAATAGTCAAATCATATTATTTAATTTAATTGCCCAACACAATTATACCAAAATAACCAAACTTACAATCAGATTAGTAGTTATTATATAAAAAAAAGAAAAGTATGCATATATCCGAAGTGGTGGTAATATGGTGGCTTTGTTTCACAACTTTTAGTCTAAGTTAGTAATATAAAGCAAATTAAATAATAAAAAAAAAAGTAGGAAACATACGTATCTCTCTCTCATTGTTGAGCGGGTGGTTCATAATTAAGTGGAACTTCTTATTATAGAGAGTATGTGTAGTAGTTATATATATGATTTCGAGTTAACTTAATAGTTGTGACATAGTTTTTTAATTTTTTCCATGTAAATTTAGTTGATATACATACCAATTTAAATTTAAAAATGTTATTAAGTCTAAAAATTGGTCCCAACAATATTCCTACGGTTAGTTTTTTTTTAAATATTTTTGTTAATGTTTTTTTCATTTGAGCACTACAAATTCAAATTTTATTACATATAAACCCATACCGTTAAGCTGTTTGGCCGGCAGAAAAAGCAGAAATTCCGACAAGGGCAAAATGGTACTTTCCACGATTTAGAGCGTGAAAAGTCAAAGTCGCGGGGTTATATGTAATTAAAGTTGAACAAAAAGGTGTTCAATGCAAACTCGAGAATAACGAGGGGGTCGATGTAATATCGGTGAACAAAAGGTGGTTGTATGTAATGGACCCTTGTTGTAAATATGTGTTGGTCAACACAAAAAACCCCATATTATGGCCTAATATGTAATTGTTGGTCTAATGGAGCCTATTCTGTTATTAGGTGTTCCAACTAGCCTCTAAAGTAGTCTCTAAAGTGATATAAACCCTCCTTTATTTAATTTTACGCGGTTTTAGATAGTTGACAAAATGGCATGACAGGCTGCGTTTGAGACTAACAGTTGTAATTAAATAAGTAATTAATCATAGTTTAGTGAAATTATTGAAGAGTTGTTTCTGTTAATCATAGTTAAATGGAAGCCAATGATCGATACAAAATTTATTGCTGTCAATTCATTCATTCACGATTCATCCAGAGTGTCCAGTCTTTACTTTCCCGAGCTTCTTTTGGCATCTCACCATCATTATCTCTCTCTCTAATTACCCTCATAGTTTCATAATCCAGCTCTTCTATTCATTCATCCAAGTTTTAAGAAGAGAGAAAAATCTGTCTTGTGTTTCAGTTCCCGTTTTGGGATCGGATCTATCTTCCATTGTTCCGAAGAAAATAACTTTGTTTGAGGTATTTGGAGATAATATATATTGTACTTCTACGCTCTGTAACGTCGTTATTTACATGCATGTTCAATTTCTTCTTACTCTTTCCCATCCCGATTTGTGACGTACAATATATATATTTAAACCCTCATAGTTTAAATATATATATATATATATCTTGTGCCGTTTTACAGATCTGGCAGGCGGTGGACAACAGTGGTTCGGAATCAGTATATCCCTGCGTGTGCAACTTCTTCCACAGGTGACGATCGACGTGCTTGTGTATTTGTATATTTCTTAATTAGTTTATGGGCTAGCTTATGCCTTATGTTGCTTTATTATATTGCTATTTGGTGCCATTTGCTTTCTCTCTCAATTGGTGGAAATAATTCAACTTTAGGATCCCCTCCGAATGGTTTGAAATATGTACAACATACCCTTATAGTTTATAAATGGATTGTGCGAAATTCTCATATGTGTTATTATGATATTATCTTGTTAAAGGGAAGATTAATAGGGCTCTAATGCTCACATGTGGCACCACACTTACTATTATTATTAATTTTTTTTTCTAAACTTAATTTATACTCAGACTAGTTATGCTACTTTGTTTTCTAACTTTCTCATCACATCCTAAAAACAAGTTAGCATGATAATGGGATACGTGTAGATATTTGAATTGGGAGGCCTATTGATCAAGCCCCCAATATAGAAGAAATCGTTAAAGGTATGATTCACTACTTTTTTTTTTTTTTTTTTATTTTTTTTTTATTTTTTTAGATAAAACCTTGAATTTTCACTCATCATCAAATCAAATTACATCATCCGGGATATCACCAGGAAGCAAATCAGAGCCAAAACTGTCAGAAAAAGTAGAAAGAACTAACAAATGTGCTAAAGAATTACAACCACGGTTCACAAAAACAAAACTAACAAACTGAAAATAACTAGAAGGGATTATTACGTCTACACCCCCTGCTAGATAGCACTTTTTCATCTGAAGGACCATCGTATTTTAATTACATCTGGATCCATTATTCCTTATCCAAGTTGACCAAAAAATATTGGCCTTTTCTCCCTCTTCTCCCCAAACATTGCCTAAGATTTTCTTTTTAATTTATCTTTTTTTTTTCCTTTTTTCCTTTTTACTTTTTTGTTTCTTCTTCTTATTAAAAAATCCGGTCCGGCACCGAAACCGATGGCACCTCCGGTCAGAGCTGCCACGCAGCTCCGACCGTGAGCTGCCATGGCAGCTCCGATCTGGGCTGCCACGCAGCTCCAGATCCAATATTACGTCTACACCCCAACTGAATAGTAAACATCTAGTTAGGATATGTTATCTTGATTCTGAACAAAATTAAAATGAATTGATCATGAACGAAATTGAATTGAACTCAACTTATTTATAGTATAAAAAACAACTAAATAAATTTGAACTGAATTGAATCTAATGAATTTGAATAGAGTTTTAGATTTGTGGGGTGACGGGGAGAGATCAGCCGTTCCCTTCAAGCAAAACCATTCGGGAAAGAAGAAAGAACAACAAACCATCTTCTTGAATATTAGAAATTTAAATAGGGCCTGATTGGTTTGCGACTGTAGCATGCGAAATGCCGTTGACCGCATCAATTCCCGCTGCTTGGTATCATTTGGTGTGTGTGTGTTTTGGATCCGGACAGCGTTGGGGGGCGTGCAGAAGGGTTTTGAAACCCATGTTTTTACATCCGACGAAGGGTTTCAAAACCGGGGGGGCACCGGTTTTCATTTTGCAGGTAGCATGCGTTTTGGAGGTCACATGGAAAGATGTTTGTGGCCTCGTGTAACATAGATATTTACAGATTATGCCCCTGCCCTAAACGTATAAATAGGAAATTGGGTCCAGATCTGTGGATTCATGGAAGTGACTTGAAAAGTTTCCTTATCCCCTTCCGTTTTTAGAATCCTGGCTTGCACACATCAATGGGGCTCTGCACACACTAATTGAAGACTCGAATACAATCCAAGCTTTTAGCGTCGAGACTGAAAAACATAGTGAGTTGAAGATGTCGTCTATCGTACAAAAGCAGGGTATGAATATAGCATTGCACAAGGTCGGTGGTGTCTTTCTGTTCTTTGCTCTATCAAGTCTAACTATGAACTGTGGGTGATGAAGGATTATGGAGTGAGGGATTCTTGGACGAGGATATCCATTCATAGGGCAGAGTCATTTCGCAATATGGATGTAGTAGTCTGGTGTATCATGAAAACTCACGTTTGCTCTGTTGGTTCGATTTGGTGAATGGTACTAAAGACATTATTGAAGTGCCAGCTAATGTTTCGCCTTTTGTGCTCTATGGCGACGCTTGTGTTGAAAGCCTTGTTTTACTTGGCAATAAAGAAAAAAATGCACAAGGGCAAACAAAGGATAAGAAGATGAAGAGGAAAAAAGATGAATTTCTGTCTGTGGGATTCAAGTTGGTTCTCTGATAGTAGCCAACTCCAAGAAACTTTAAACGGAGCTGCAAAAGGTCTGAATTATTTTTGAAATATGATCTGTGATGGTGGTGGTCCATCCATGAGCGTTTTACAGTTAGTCTTGGTGTCTCGTGACCCACTTGGTTTTACATTTGATCCATGCTGCGAGTAGATGAAGTACAGAGGTTCTGTCAATGTTATATGGGATGCAAGCAAAACTCTTAAGCTAGTAGATTAGTAGTATCAGTATGTAGTGTATTATGTTTCTTTATGAATCTTTTGAATTAGCAACAGTTCTTGGAAGTTCGACCCGGATTAAGCTTAATTGCTCTCTTTTAGTCTTTTTAACTTTGGTTGAATGAATCAATGCTTTTGAAATTTGAACCGAAGATGATGGAGATACTAAATCTATGTTGAATAAAATTCAAATGTATGAAGTAAAGCCAGCATCTAGAGTTACAACATAGTACAAAGAATTCTATGTAAGCAACATAAAAAAAAAAGCATTGTTGGCACCCTTGATCTTCTATTCGTTGTCATCTATGTTCTCGCACTAATCTAGTTTATGTTGGCACCTTTGATTTTCTATGTATTATCTGGTATTTTGCTTCAATGGAACAAGAACTACAAGCCCTTTTTAGAGTTCGAAAATCTGTTCTTCATTATTTACAAACTTCAGGGGCAAAATGGTAAATAGACATAAAAACATAAAACGAAAGCTAAAAACGTTAAACAACTAGAAGAAGCGTGCTTCTCCTTGTCCAGCTGGGCAAAATAAGGGTACAATGGTAACTTTAGCATTTTTAACACAAAAAGCATCAACTTTCCACTTCGAACATCACTTACCAATCACATTTACCTCCTTCCGTTTCACCTCTCCGGCTGCGTTTCCAATTATTACCAAGCAGGAGGTTTTCAATTTTGAAGTCAGTCAACTGTCGCATTTTCGCATGTAAAATTGCCTCGGTCAGGTCCAGATGTAAAACGAAAGTTTGACCGTGTTTCCGGATGTGTTTTTACCAACCAGTACCATAGAAAAATGCGACCGTTGTAATAATAGTTTGAATGTGAAATTGTATGTTTTCACATAAATAAATTAAATGGTGGAAAACAACCATAATCATAAACATCAATATTATTTGCATGACCCGATTGGACTTCATTAATTTTGCCATGTCATCACTTGTGAAGTAGAAAATATAAACCAAGGTTCATTCTATTTGTGTCTTTCTTCTTCTTCTATCTTCTTTTATTTCCATCTCTCTACTCTACTCTACTCTCTATAATCTCTTCTTCCTTGTTCTGAGGAAAATATTGATCCAACTTTGAGATGAGCTGCAGCCTGCAGGCGAGGTAAGTATTCTCCTTTAACTTCTAATTATTATATATCCTGATTAATTAATTTCCAGTTCTATTTGCAGATACAAATGAAGCCGGAAATTTCTCAAATTAAGTAAGAGAATCGACCCATTTCTTTTCCTTATCATCACGACGGCCTATTTAAGGTACGACCAATTCTGTTCTTTCGGAGCAATTTTTTGTTTCCAAACATCCATGGTACTTTTGGGTTTAAACAGAAAAATGGAAATGGAAAATCTATCTCCATCAATATCAGAATTACACAGCACATGATTTATCAAATTATGGGCCAGTCTCATTTGCTTTACAGCTTTATCGAAAGCTGCTTTTGGCTTTTTTTAATCATACTTCCACCCTCGGTCCCTCCCACTTTGGTCTGTCTGTTCATCATTGTGATTTTAATCAAAATACAAAAATATCTACAATAATAAGCGTCCCTACAAAACATTAATCAAAATTCAGCAAAGTTTTCTGTTTCATCACTGATGTTCCAATTCCAGCCCCACCGAATACCGATACACTAGCATTGCCCACGTCTATCTTCAAACAAATCCATATTCTTTTTTTTTTTTTTTTCAAGTTCACCGATTTCACAATTCGATTCCAATTCCAGCCCCATGCATGTGCTTTCCATTTGATAGATTGTAATAATTGGAAAATTTAAAAATTCGTGTGAGTAATACAGATGCCACATCAGTCTCCTATGCGTAAAAAAACTCGTCCTCAAGAACTCGTCCTCCAGTTATATAATTATGGAAGAGACAAAACCGCTATGCAAGAACTCGAACCATGCTACAATTGCAACTTGAGGAATCTCATGTCCTCCTGGATGAAACACAAGTCTAATAAACAATCTTAGTTCACCATTCGATAGTGAGGATAGCGCGGAAGCAATACTCAGTTGGACTGAAAACAACTTCAAAATTAGCTCCAAGCTCCTTCATAAATTCAAGTCTAATTCCATGCCAATTCATTTTTATGCTCTGATACCAACTAATAAGGACCGAACAGTAAACGATATGATAAAACACCAAATTCAACACGTGAATTTGATCGATTGAATTAACAATCAGCATAGCAAGCAAGAACCTTCAGCTTATAATCCGAAGTAAGACATCACGTCTAAGTGTTTTCATATATTCATCAATAATCAAAGTTGTGTTACAAATGACAAAGACTAAACATACCCTAACGGGCTTGGATTCCTAACTAATTAAAAGACTTCAAAAACAAAGCCCAAAGTTCAACTTTCTAAACATGCTCCACACCGATGTAGGGATCGATATAACTTGCTTTGTAGCTATAAGTACACCCCTGTCAGTTGGCATTGACTAAGAAGTTGTGCCAACTCTTATGTTAACTCTAAAGTTCCTGATAGTAAAGCCGCATTACGAGTTGTGGCCGGTGTTGTGTCATCCTACCCATGTCTTACAAATTTCAGCCTGTAGAGCAACTACATCTTCTTCTAAATGTTTCTTCTTCTTCTTCTTCATTATCTTCCTCATCCTCATCAGTCATCACCAGTCTTAACCCAGTTGACATTTAGCCCCTTCTGTCTTCTAGTGTTAGCACATTCATTAGCATATTGACCCTAACCTATGCATGCCCTGCATTGTACCTTATCTAGGTTATATTTGGATCTGATTTGGAGGGTTTGGAAAGGTCTTTCTTGTAGGAATTGTTCTTAAAACTACCTTTGGAAGAAGAGTATTCGGATGTGGAGGCTTCAGAACTAAAGTTGGGTTTTGATTTATTGAACTTTTTGAAAAGGGTTCTAGCTCTTTAGATAATGAAATCTTTGGATTTATTTCAAAATCATTAATATCAACATCTCTATCCCTGTCTATCTCAGAAACTTTGAAATCATTGGTTTTCTTGCCATAAGATTCCTCTTGGCAATTAGATTGAGTTCATAGTTTTTCAAGATATTCATTAAAGTATTCCTCTTAGGGTTCTAATAGCTTTAGCTTTACGTACCAAAACTTTATTACTCATGGGATCATCAAGGTGTTGTGACTCATTGACAATGTTCAGGAGCTTTTCAAAGTGTGTGCCAATGCCTTCATCTTTTAGGAATTATAAGGTAGCAGTGGAAGGGAGCTGAAGTGGTGAAGGAGAGGTGTAGGTTCGATCCGGATGGAGACAGATACATAAGGTGGTTTAGTGTGAAGGTATAAGGTATAGGATGTTACTATTGTAGTGTGGGAGTAGTTATAATATTTGCCGTTTAAAAAAAATTGTCATTCATCCTATTGAAGTGGAAATGAATATGGTGTCCTGTGCCCAATAGGAAAATTCGTTTCTGCATATTTAAACAGGCAAACTTTGAAATTAGAACATAGTATTTTAATAGTGGCTTTAATTCTCTCTGTTTACTGGAGGCAGGTAACCTGCACAACTGCACTTTAGGTGATTAAGAAATGACATTTCCTTTATTTCCTGCGTCATTTGGACAGAACCATATTTGATCAGTTTCTACAGCTTCAATTGTACTCTACTACTCTCTGAGATCTTCAAAAAGCAGATCACTTGATTTTCCAACTGAAAAGTGAAATAATCCAGCTCATAGATATGGCGGCCACTTACGCAGCTCTACTTTCTCTCAACTTCATGATTGATCAGATTCAACATTCAAGTCTTAAGAAGAAACCTCATCTTCAAACTCTCCAGGAAAAAATCACCGAGTTGCAAAAGTTTCTGGAAGACTATTCCCAAGGAAGAAGCCAAGAGATGCAAGATTTGGAGAAGAATATCACAGTTATATGCCACGCAACAGAGGATGCCATCGAATCTCATGTGTTGGATCAATTCCTTGTAAAATCTGGAGATAATGGAGAAACGAGCTCGACAGTCGTTGATGCAAATCAGCAGAAAGTAATGGAGGGGATTGAATCCACCAAATTCACAGATGTGGATCGTGACTGTGAAGCTGAGGATGTCATTTTTAATGAGTCTCATGACGTGGAAAGTAGCTCATTATTCTTTCCACAATATCTACAGAAAGTAATGGCTGAGCTTGATTCTATCAAGGAGAAAGCCACACAGATGATGGATGTCAAAACTGTACCTGAAAACCAACCGCCCAAAAGTTACATTTCTGGTGGTCCAACAAAATCTGCTCGAGTAGGTGAAAATAGCACCATGGTGGGATTCGATGATCACTTGATCAACATCAAGAAAATGCTAACGAGTCAGGAATCTGATCTCAGGGTTCTCCCAATCGTCGGTATGGGAGGCCTTGGTAAGACTACTCTGGCCCGAAATGTTTGTGATGATAAACTTATCAATGAACATTTCGAGACTCATCTTTGGTGTACGATATCTCAATCATACGATGTGCGAGATATTTTTCTCCGTTTTCTGCATGATCTTGGGATTTTTTATGAAACAGATACTGAGCCAAAAAGTAACAACGAATTAGGGGATAAGTTGTACCAGACTTTATCAGGTAGGAAGTACCTTATTGTCTTGGACGATGTGTGGAGTACCGAGGTCTGGGATCCAATAAAAAGATACTTGCCCAATGATGGTCACGGTGGTCGAGTCCTTGTAACCACCAGGCGGCAAAGTGTGGCCTCTTATACTGGCTCTTGCCAGCCGTATCTGTTGGGGTTTCTAAATGAAGAGGAAAGTTGGAGACTACTCAATGAGAAGGTGCATCTGCAAAATGGTAGTCCGTTAGAGAATCTCGGAAGGAAGATTGCCTCAAGTTGCAAGGGACTACCTCTGGCAATTGTTGTGACAGGGGGGCTACTTGCAAAGTCCAACATGACACAAGAATCATGGGAGTATATCGCAGAAGCTTTAAACTCGATCGTAAGTTCTGAAGATGATGGCTATTGTCATAACATATTATATCTGAGTTATGACAACCTTCCAGTTCATCTGAAACCTTGTTTTCTTTTTATGGGAGTTTTCCCCGAGGACTCTGAAGTTCGTGTCTCAACACTTGTCAAGTTATTGGTCGCCGAAGGATTCGTGAAAGGTATTGAAGCTAAATGCCTGGAAGAGAGTGCCATGGAATATGTGAAAGATCTGGTCGAGAGAAATCTCATCATTGTAGGTAAGCTAGGCTTCAGTGGGAAATTTAAGAGTATCCGAATTCATGATCTTGTAAGAGATCTATGCCTAAAGGAAGCTAAAAAACACAACTTCCTGTGTATCAAAAGGTTCCATGGTTTCCATATTCCTATCACCATCCACAATCTTCCTGGCATAAAAGCCAAGCACAATAATGGTATATACCGCACTGTTACTAAAGACAAGCGCATTAAAAGTCTATACCCCACACGATCAGTGTCCACTAAATTCTCCAGCTTGGAATTGCTGAGGGAGTTGAATGTTGCTGATGTAAACTCCCCAGAAAAAAATCTGCTGCTCACTGGATCCCGTTGCCTCACTTTTTCAGCCGGTGATGCTAAGGTACCCCTTGATTCACTGCCGATGTTGTGGAATGTACAGAGTATGATTGTGAAGGAACTGTCGGGGAATGAGCCAATAGTTCTTCCACGAGAGATATGGGAGATGCCACTAGTTAGGCATCTGGAGATCCCAAAAGTTGTTCTAAAAAATCCTGATGGGGAAACACACCATGTTCTGGAAAACATGCAGACACTTGAGGATGTAATTAATTTCAACTTCAGTTTGGATGTACAAAAAAGAATTCCAAACCTGAAGAAATTGAAGTTAACTTACGAAGAGGGTGTAAAAGACGTTGAATGGCCCTTTCCAGATTCTCCTTGTGAGTTTCATCTCGCCGAAATATCTAAACTTGAATCGTTAAGTTGCACGCTGCGCATAAAGATGTCTAAGGCTCATATGTCTTTCCCAGCATCACTGAAAAAGTTGACTCTGGATGGCGGTGAGATTCCATGGGAGGATATGACCATAGTATGTCAGTTGCCCAACCTTGTTGTGCTTCGGCTGCACAATGATGCTTTCGTCGGTGAACAGTGGGCAACAGCTGATCAAGGAAAATTTGAGGAACTTAAATGGTTGCATCTCGAAAACTTATCTTTAGAGAATTGGGAAACAGAAAGCAGCCACTTCCGAAAACTTGAGAGGCTGAGTTTCTGTAATATCTGGGGATTGAAGGATATCAAACCATGTTTTGAAGATAGCAACACTCTTGAATTAATGTCCTTTGAATTTTGTAGCACTTGTCTTGTGAATTCTGCAAAACAGATAAAAGACGAACAAGAAAGCATGGGAAATACCAACATTCAAGTGTAAGTCACCTTTTCGCAACTTCTCATCAAGAAAGAGAAGAAGAGTTCTTTTTTGGTTTTATGAGTTATGACTTATGAGTTGATCACTTGATCTGCTTGAACACTTAACACAAAGATGAAGTTTTGCTGACGTGCGGATTCAATATCCTTTTATGGCAGGAAAGAGCAGTTAACTTGCGACACAAAAGATCAATTAGTTGTGAAGCTTGAAGAAGAACTGCGCCAGCTCAGAACTATTCTAGCTAACTTGATGGACGCGAAGCAGAGTAAATTGGCAAGAAAAATACAACATCTCATTTACGATGCTGAGGACATCAGTGACATATACGTGATAGAGCAGTCAGCTGGGAAATTAAAACGATCTTATTTTATGGAATTCTCCAGGCCCCGTGGTGCCAACAGACTTTATGATTTGTATCAGATTGCCAAGGATGTTGAATTCGAATTAGACCAATTCGAGGAGAACAAGGTCCATTCCACAAACCTCACTGTTGCACATGGAGGAGGAGGAGGTCATCGTGAATCTAATCCGAAGGTACGAAATTTAATTACATTTTGGTAATGTTTTCAAAAATATTTACTTATTAATAACATCTTAAATCTTATTATTATTATTATTATTATTATTATTATTATTATTATTATTATTATTATTATTATTATTATAATTTTTTTTTGTTTTTTATTATAAAGAATTCAATAAATCAAAAACAAAGAAAGTTTACACAAAATTAGTGGGCAGCCGAGAAACAAGCTGGGCTCCCACTCCCTTAGCAATAACAAAACTAATCCTAGGGAAAATATGATCAGCAGCACGCGCTCCAGTATCCTGAGCCAAAGCGAAACCCTGAACTCTAACAAGCAACTCAACAACATCAACATCCAACTCCCCAAGTGTCGAGAAAGAGAAAGGAATGAATCCATATCCCTTAGCTGCACACAAGTCCCGATACTTCGCACACTTGCGCTTGGCAGCATCAGTAACCGCATGTCCAGGCACAAAGTCCACCAACCCAGACCGGGTCAAAGGGGAAGACCCGGTCAGATCCACACACACATCCCGTCCCCTATCCCAAGCATAAAGGAGCAAGTCTGCAGGACGGATAGACCTGTCACTCCCGCCGCTCAAACCAATATCCACTTTCTTACCAGCAGAAATGCCAGACCGGAAACAGACATCCAAGAGATTTTATTATTATTATTATTATTTTATTTTTTTAATTTTATTTTATTTTATTTATTATTATTAAAAATACTTTTATTAATCACGCAAAATGGAAGGGAGTCGAGAGACAAGATGTGCTCCCACCCCTTTTTTAATACAAAAACTAAGTCTCGGAAAAAGTAAAACACCACTCCTAATTAAACTAATATAATAAGCCGGTTGATTTACCCAATTGATTGACCTACCAATCAATTTTAATCCGTTGATCTTGCTTATCCAATTTCAATCTGGTGCGTACATGTGTCATTAGTTAATTAAAAGATGTAGGGTTCGAATCCTATTGGCGTGATTTTTCTTCATTATTTTTATTATTATTTTTATTGAAGGTGTTTGGTTCGAATCTTGTTGACGTGATTTTTCTCTATTATTTGTATCATTATTTTAGTTGAAAGTGTTGGTTTCGAATATTATTGACGTAATTTTTTTCTTTTTTATTTATTCTCTTCTTAAATTTTTATTTTTTAACATAAAGTTGTATGACGTATTATACTTAATTTTAAAAATAACCATGATATGTTCTTATAAAAAAAGACATACTTAATTTCTCCGTCCAATAATAAATGTAACACTTGATTTTGTTGACTTTTTCGATGGTCATTTTGACCTTAAATTATTCTTAAATCATACGATAAAGATAACTAAAAACATCATATTATGAAACTAGAATGTTTATATGAAGCACTTGACAATATATTCAACTGATGAAGAATACCAATTAACATGCGAAAAAGATGCATTGCAGATTTTGAAGTTGAATGTTTCCAAAGTTTAGATATGTATCTAATGGTTCTTAACTCATCGGAAGAATACTTTTTGTATGTCTAATATAGTTCAATTCAAAACTATTAATTGCATAACTACAAAAACTATATACATTTATAGCACACCATTTATATTAAGTTTAATTACTCAATTAGTTTTTTTTTTATTACGTTTGAAGTCATTATGTGAAAATTATATATTTACTTCATTTATTTCAATATATTATTTAATAAAATAATAATATTTTACAAGATTACGCTTCGCACGCGTAGCGTGTGACGCGGTTCCTAGTATTAATAGAAACACTAACACATAAATGCTTGAGGTGAGAAATAGTAGCCAACGCCTCCTGGTCGAGCTCCCCAAACGTAGAGAAGGCAAAAGGGATGAACGAATAGCCATGATCTGCACACTTGGAAGAGTACTTCCTCTTCTTCTTCTGTACGGCGATCTGCAAAGCCACCTCGGGAATCCAAGAATCCACTCCCCCACCAGCAAAAGAAGAGGCACCGGTAACATCCAAACAAGCGTCTTTGCAATTTGGACCAATTGTGCAACAACAAGTCCGCTGGACGTAGGTCCCGTCCATCATCGGAAAGGAACCCCATAGGGATCTCTTTCCGCACAGCGACGCCAACATTAGAGCAGATGTCAGCCAAGGTATCACGCACAAGATTATTGTGCCGGAACTTCACCCCCACCTCTTTGGAACAGTGAACAGCGTGGTCACCCCACTGGTCCATCCGATGCACATGACAACTCGAGCAGAAGGACCCCACTGGTCCATCCGATGCGCTTATTATTATTATTATTATTATTATTATTATTATTATTATTATTATTATATTTTTTTGTAATTTATTATTTTTATTTTTATTTTTATTTTACTGTAAAACTAGACTTTTATTAATCACGCAAAATTGGAAGGGAGTCGAGAGACAAGTTGTGCTCCCACCCCTTTCTGGATACAAAAACTAAGTTTAGAAAAAAGAAAAAAACCACTCCTGACATCATTAAGATGACTAACAGATAAGCGATTGAGTCGTGAAAGAGTAACCAAGGCCTCCCGTCGAGCTCCCCAAAAGTAGAGAAGGCAAAAGGGATGAATGAGTAACCATGCTATGCACACTTAGAAAATACTTGCTCTTCTTCTAAACGGCAGTCTGCAAAGCAGCTCCAGGAGCCCAAGAATCCAAACCCCCACCAGCAAAAGGAGAGACACCCATGACATCCAAACAAACGTCTTTGCATTGGGATCAATTGTACAACAACAGATCCGTTGGACGAAGGTCCCGCCCATCATCAGAGAGGAACCCCATTGGGGTCTCTTTCCGCACCGCAATACCAACCTTAGAGAAGATATCAACCAAAGTATCGTGTACAAGATTGTTTCGGAACTTCACCCCCACCTCGCTAGAATAGTGAACGGCGTGGTCACCCCACTCATCCATCCGACGCACATGACAACCCAAGCAAGAAGATCCATCAGGGAACAATGGGACCGCCATGCTATAACACAACACGACTCGGAACTGTCGTGGGTTCATCGGCTGCCCCCAACCCGTCAATAGGAATGGTGAAAAGGTAATCATGTGCATGAGGGGCACGCACACACAGCTAAGAAGAGCCACATGTCAACTACTCAAACCATAACGTGACGTCAGATGTGCATCAATGACACTAAAATAGCTATTTGCCAAAGACTTCATGAACTATGGGGCATGAGAGCTAAACGTTCGCTGTTATTATTATTATCATTATTATTATTATTATTATTATTATTATTATTATTTTATTTTTCTATTATAATAAAGTGGAATTAAATAAATAATAATAATAATATGAAATTTAATATTGATATAAAATATATTTTAGATTTTTGTAAGTTTAGTTAATGAAGAAATAGGGTTGGGGATGGAATGCTCCAAACATAATCAAGATTGGTCTCTATTTATAGATCTTAAAAAAATAAAACCGTTGGTGATTTTATTTATTTTTTGAATTTTTAGTTTTCGAGTTATAACCGTTTTAAAATAAAGGGTGTTGTCGTTTTCCGTCCTCCACTACTCGGTTGTCATCTTTTGGTTATTTCATTATTGACGTGAAGTGATGGGGGTAGAAGGGTAATTTGACTTGAGGCTGAAATTCCTCAAAATCAAATCCCTCAAAAAACCTACCCCCATGGTTTTTTAAACTAGCTAAATTCCAAGGCCCCGGGTCATGAGGGATTTGGTAAATCCCTAGCCCTCCGGGCCGCGAATTTGCAACCAAACAACTCATTTTGAGGGATTTCACCAAAAGTGGCTCCAAATTCCTCTCAAATCCCTCAAACTAAACACACACATAACGAAATAATATTCTCCCATTTTCTACCTAGCTATATATATAAATGTTTAGAAAAATTACTTCCACACCCCATATTACTCAGTCTATTACAGACCCCAATTACGTTTTCACCTCCTCTTAGAATCTTCAAATCGGAGCTCCAACGACTCCGGTACAAGAATCTCGTATTCCGGTACCGGAGTCTTGAAGAAGAGGAAGAAGAAGATAGACAAAAAAAACTGAAAAAAAAAAATTCTTTTTAAATAAAATATTTTTGGGACCTGTTTGAAGTATTAATTTTGTTGGGGTTTAATTTATAATAATTTTTTAGACCAATTTAGAATTTAGATAAAGCATGTGACTTAATTGTATAAACCAACACACTACACTCATTATATAAACCTCCTAAAACTCCGCTCCAAAAGCAAAAGTATAGAATCCAGAAAAAACAGATGAATATAATAATATTTAGTGTCAATTTTGCAAAATAGAAATTAATGGGGAAAATTTATAATAAATATAAGTTGATGTTGTTTGGTCAAACAAAAAATCTGATTTTGGGTCAGTTGCAAAAATGTATGTTTAGCGCTTTAATTTGCTCATAGTCAAATCAATGGACCTATTCGTAATTAATTCATGTTAACAGGGGAAATGTTGTAATTCTTTTTCTAAGAGGTAAAAGATCGCAATTGATGAAATTAAGAGGGGGTGTGGATGTAATCCCTAAAAATTTAATTTCTTTAAAAGAGTCTGCTCAGGTCTACCCTACCGATGTGATTTGAATTTGAAACCCGTCGGGTCAACTCGAGTTGATCTGGTTTAACCTGGACCCAATAAGTTTTACGGGTTGAGATGGCTAAAATTCGGGTTCCGGCATATTTCTAGTATTTTGCCGAGTTGACCTGGGTTTTGGTAAATAAAAAAAAAAAAAAAAAAAAAAGTGAAAAGGAAACAAAATTGTTTAAATCCATTTGTTTATTTACAATTTCTAAGTTTTAAACTACTAAAGTTTGTTTATTTGGATTATTGTAATGTTACATACTATTCTATTTTATTATTTATGATGTTTTATTGATGAGTTATACTTTATTTGTTGATAAATGTGTGTGATAAATTTTTGTAAGAATTGAATATGTTGCACCTATTATTAATTTAAGAATAATTATTTATAATTTTATGTATCCGGGTCAACCTATCGAGTTGACCCGCGTTAAACCTTCCAAAAAATTTCCCGGTTAAATCCGGGGTGTTTCAGAACATATAGCTCTAGAGTGTACCCACACTTTATGCCACAATTCCAACAATTCCATTATTTTCTACGCCTGGTTCTAGTACGAGCTTTCTATTTGTCCGACTAATATACCTATTTTTTAATTTATTAATCTACGAGCTTTCTAATTTGTACGACCTTTCTAATTTATGCATAGACTCAGAACGTTGTTGGTTTTGTTGAGGAGGCCGAATATTTTATCAACCTTTTAAACGGACACTCGGAGAAATTGGAAATTGCTTCAATTGTCGGTATGGCTGGCCTGGGGAAAACAACGTTGGCCTGGAAGATTTTTGAGGATTCAAGAATCAAATATGAGTTCCCCATTCGAATTTGGGTGAAAATTTCCGACAATCTAAACATGAAGAAGGTACTTATTACAATACTCGAATATTTCACAGCCAACACGCCAGACGAACGAGTTGAAGACTTAATTAAACAGGTCAGGGAACATCTACGGTACGAGAAATATTTTATAGTGATGGATGATATCTGGACGCTGGATGCATGGTACCAGGTCCAAAATATATTGCCACGGGCCAACAACATGGGTAAGGTCTTGGTAACTACCCGCCACAAGGATGTGGCGACTGCAGTTACCACCCAAACTGGACCACATTGCCTGAGATTCCTGACTAGTCAAGAGAGTTGGGAGCTTCTGCAGTTTGAGGTGTTTGGAGAGCTTAATGTTGTGCCTGGAGATTTGGTGAGCATTGGGAAAATCATAGCAAATGATTGTGACGGACTTCCCCTCTCTATTGTTGTCATTGGAGGGATCTCGATGAAGATAAAATCAAGGTTAAATCTAAAAGCAGAATGGAAAAAGGTCTCCAAAAGGGTGAGCGCCTATCTAGTTGGTGGAGACGAGTATCACATCTTGTCAAGTATTATATCTTATAGCTACCAGAAACTTCCCTATGAGCTTATGAATTGCTTTCTGTATCTGGGAGTTTATCCTGAGGATGCAGATATTCCCGTTAAGGAAGTGATTCGTCTGTGGGTTGCAGAAAGTTTTATTCAAGAAAGAGGTGGAAAGAGCATGGAGCAAGTTGCCCTTGACAACTTAAATGAGCTTATCAATCGAAATTTAGTAATGGTAAAGGAAGCAAAGCTCAGTGGTGAACCCAAAATATGTGGCATTCACAACTCTGTGCGTGAAGTCTGTAAAGCAGAAGCCAGCTACGTTAATCTAAATCTATTCCAGGAAATCAACACATCTGTTGATGGATTCCTACCATATCACATAGAAAGATGCCGCCGCCTTTCTATCCATTCCCATGTCTTAGATTTTCTGAGAGAGAGACAAAGGATACATAAAGCCCGATCTTTTCTGTGTTTCCATGAGTCTCCCATAAATTTGAAGTCTGGAGTTATGCTACTTGGTCTCTTTGGCTTACTTCGAGTGTACAATGCCAAAAGTATCAAATTCCCCAGATTCCCTCGGAGGATGTTTCGACTGATTCACTTGAGATACCTTACGCTGGCTGTGGATCAGTGCCAGATTCTTCCAGAGCTCATCACTGAACTACAGAGCCTACAGACTTTAATACTGGATACTTCATCAAGTGAACTTGAAATGAAGGCAGATATATGGAAGATGAAGCAGCTAAGGCACTTGAAGACAAATGTAGCCATTCATCTGAGGGGAGACGGGAAAGGCGATGGAGGGGAGAAACTTCAAACACTAAGTAAGTTATCCCCTGATAGTTGCACTCCTGAGAATCTGAATAAGGCGAGAAACCTTATCACGTTAGGGGTTATGGGGGATCTAAACATAATTGCGCACTGCAAGTGTTTAGGACTTTTGGATCGTCTCAACAAGTTGAAGCTAGTGAATGAAGGAACTTCTGGATCAGCAGCAGAAAATCCGTTGCGGAGCCTACCTGATCCCCAGGATTTCCCAGCGCACGTCAAAATTATAGTACTAACCGGCACTTACCTGGAGTGGAACAGGATGGAAGTACTCTCTAGGCTCGGTTTCTTGGAGGTCCTCAAACTGAAAGAAAATGCACTCAGAGGACATTCCTGGGATTCGGTTGGTGGGGGTTTCCATAAGCTCCAACAATTGCACATTGTAAGGGCCACGGAGCTAGTGTCTTGGACTGCCATGGGTGATCCTTTTCCTACTCTACGATTTCTTATACTCAATGATTGTGAGAATCTCCTTCAAGTCCCACCTGCCCTTTTCAACAGTACCCTTGAGACGTTGTACATGGAACGTGCGAGTCGAAGTGCAGTGTCTTCAGCCGAAGCTATTTGGGAAGGAAAGAAAAAAGAGGGAGTGCCGTCGTTCAAGCTCGATATAGCACCGGCCGACAAAATCAGGTCTTAAATCTCTCCCATGTCCATAATATTATTATAACATTAGTTAGCACTGATTTATTTATCACCAATTTATTTTCGAAATAAGTTTGTTAGATGAATAATATTTAACTGGTTTGATAAGCTGGTTGGTTTGCATATGTTAGTTCAAGTAGGTTATTAGAAAAAAGTTTGTTGATTCATTTTTACATTTCATATTAGCAAATCAACTACCTAATGGTCTAGTTATTTACTACACATCACTGTAAATAAAAATCAACTACTACTAGTTTATGATGGGGAATTGGCAAATTTGCCCTATTTTTTATAAACACATGGATCAAATTTGTCATGACCACCAAACAATAAAATGATATACTGCATATGCTAAAGTAGGTAAATTCGTAGACCAAATGTCCGGATTCTCCAGTTTATCATTTACTTAATGAACTACCAACTTCCTTATCATCTAATAATTTTGCTACCATTATAGGACTCTGTTTTGGGTGTTTATTACTTTACTATATAGTCTCTTAACTTGGTCGTTGAATCGCATTCGAAATTCAGAATTTCCCGAATAACCACAACCGGTGTTGGACTGATGATACCTTCTTCATTTCTAATCTATTAAGTTGACTTAGTTAAAATGTTTTCTTTCATTCAAGTATGATCATATATATTCCATGATTCATGTCTAATATTTGTTAAATTCTGTTCTATCTCCTTTTGTGGAATATGAATATTGTCAATGCCACCGTACGTAAGATTGTTGATTGTTTTTTTATTTGGTTAGAATTGAAGTTTCATATTGTTTTGTTTTAAGTCAAAATTTGTGGATTTTTGTTTACATTGGCCGCGCAGATATAGTCGTTTGGTCAGCCCCCAATGACCAGTTTCCTAGGCTTCAGCTGAAGAACTAGAAAGGGCTCCAAGAAGTTCCAGTCGAGCTGACTAATGTACGTACCACACTAATAAATCTGCAGCTGCTTCGGCAGAAAATTCTAGAGAAACTACAATAGATGGAGCGACATTTAGTGGGCTCAAGCTCTCTGTTTCTCCACTCGATGATTGATCATGCTATGGTTCAACTTCGTCAAGTAAGTATAACCTTTTGATTCATATGTACACTTAAATCTTAATTGTCACTTCTGTTTTATGAATGTTACTGATTCACACGTATTTATATATAATTAGGCCAAATATTTTCCAATATGTTTTGGTCGACACATTGAACAATAGTATTCATTACAGGTCTGAGGCACGGTACGTGTGGAGTTTGGTGCATTTTCTGGTACTGGCTAGCTTTCTGGAACATCTATTCTACTTGTTATCTCTCTGTTTTTGGAATAGTGAAACTAATGCCTTTTTGCGGATGATTAATATTATATCTCCAGCATATTTATTTACTTTCCTGTAACACTGAAGCTTGATTCTTGGTATGCATGTATCAAAACTCTTATCATGTGATTGTAATTTAAGAAGTGCATATAACATACAGTGGGTAATGCTTCTCAGCAACATATCAGTTGATTTCTCAACAACTATGTCTCTCTACTCTTCGATTTTTCTAAGAAGATAATGCATATATAATTTGTTTCATGAAAAACATTCCTTCCCATGGTTTCATAAGCAGAGGTTTCTTCTTCTTTTCTTTATTTCCTGTATACAAGTTTCCCATGTCCCAAAAAGACCCAACTTATAAGATTTTGGTTGATGAATCAGGAGTATACGAGTTCAGTTCTGTACTCAAAAATGTAGTTCTTGTGTAATACGCACTAATGATTTTTATATTTATTATCGTCTGTGTGATTATTAATCATGTAATCAATTGTCTTAGCTAGAGTTCAGTGTCATTGATTAGATTGGTAGTCCCTGATTGGAAGAATTGATTTTGCAGGACTAGTTTGTAACTAGAATAGTGATCAATAGCTGTTTTAAATTGGCTGTTCGTGGGAACATTTCAACATAGTATAAATTTGGTACTAAGCAATCTCAGAGTTGTTAGAACTCAAAGAGAATGTGTGTCCTATATTGATCTGGCTTCTGAAACCATATGAAATTGGAGATACCACATTTTAGGATTAGAGATGGCTAGATCTGAAACTGGCATATCTATCTGTTACAGAAAACATTATAGGTTCTTGATTAGAGCTACCTGGCCTTATTTGTCAAACTAGTGTAATCACTCTTCAGGAGGAAAAAGTGTAAGCTTAAAAATTCCTCTTTAATCTCCCTTTTCTGCTCATAAATTGCCTTGGAAGAGGCTTCAGCAAACTTACTACGATATTGAGCATCTGGAAGCTTGGATATATCATCAAGTTTCAATCGGCACTTTCTGAAGCTCTTCATAGTTCCCTAAGTGTTCTAAGACTAGAGAAGTGATTCTTTGAAGCCATCCATATCACTGAACCCGTTCACCCAAATCGTTGACCCAATGTATGAAACCATAATTCCCTCTAGCTAACCCTGGAATGGACCTCTTCAACCTGTTTAGCAATAGTCAACAGAATCACCGTCTTCTTGTAAAGCTTATGAAATTAGTTCATCGACTTTATCTCATCTTCCTGCATCACAAAATGCAGCAATAATGTCCTCAGCTTCATATACCACATTTCTTATCTGCCTCACAAGCTCGCTCAGCTTCTGTCTTTCCTCTGTTGATCACGTCTCTGGGGAACGTTTTGAACAAGTGAAGGTCTTCTTTGAGTTTTGTTAAAACACGTGAACTCTAAAACAATAAGAGTTAGACCAGAATCTAAAACTCCTACAGAGTACGTATGGTATTCCTGGAAAACGATAGCAAAGTTGTCTATAAAGTTTACGCAACGTTAACGACAACTTTGATAACCTGTAAATCAATAAAGCAATATAAACTAATACGTGCACAGAGATTATGAAAGCAGCGGTAAAGAGACACACGTATAAACTTTTATTCTAACTGTTATTCACAGCTAGATGCTTTATTAGCAAAAACGACTAGATCAATATGTTGAGTACAATGAATATCGAACTCACCTATTTATCTAGTAAACGACACAACACAACCTAGATTATCTAATCTATATGAGAACCAACTCACCTATACTCCCTCGAGGAATATATAAACAGGTTGTGTAAATAGACTACAAACAAAAGACTTGAACAACTAACGTTGAAACCGGCGTTGAAGCAACTTCAAGTGTAATCTGCAAAACTGAACGTGTATCGTACTTGTGTGTCTTCTTCAATGTCGACTTTGGCACTCTATTTATAGTGTTATAAACACCCTTGAATTTCGTGTGGAAGTCTTCATTGAATCAGATTAGAACACCTCTTCTAATTGAACTTGAACTCCAAAACGTGTTCACATTGATGAAGTAGTTTCCTAGTCAACTTCGACTTTGAAGTTGCCTGAATATGACGAATCCAACTAGAACTCTATTCTCGTTCTTGATCTGTAAATCCTTCTTGAATTCGATCTTTGTTAAGTTAAGGTAAAACAATCCCAATACAATTAGGATAATGTCCATAAGGAGATTAACGTAAAAACGTTACTCTAACAAGTTTGACCACCTGGTCACAAGCACTGGTGATGAGTTGGACGTGGTAGTGAATGAGCTTCTTGAGGTTGTCAAGTATGAACTCTAATGTTGGATCTGCCATTTCGATTTGCGGGGATAGATTGGATCGATGAATCTCTCTGTTTTCGTTTGCTCTATTTTCCCATGTGTAGATGAGATGAATTGACAATGAGCATGATGTATTGTTCCAGATTGGAAGAATGTATGTCGCAGGAATAGTTTCTACGTGGATTCTAGACTTGTTATCTGATCCATGCATGATTCGAAAGAAATTCTCATTGAATCCCACCATGGTTGTGTCTTCACTCCTCGATGGACTAATCCGCCTGGAGAGCTGATTATCAAGAACTCTGCTGTTTGAAATATCGATGGCCTTTGCCGTTGATTGCTTCGAACTCTCCCTGTAAGTGTCGCTGTTTCTAGGGTGTTTACATAGGGGTTCACCTATCAGTTACTCAACCCTTAAGTTCTGAAAACAGAGCACTTAGCCGCTTTTATATAGTTTTACCTATTCTAACACGTTAACTATTCCATATCTGTAGTTGGTTGTTTTGTGCAGGAAGTTTATTTATACTCGGGAATTGTCGAATTACAAGAAGGCTAAAGACGGAAGAAGACTTAGTTGAAAAGGACTCATAAAGACATTCTTGTCATAGAAGGAGAAGGAGTCTTGGAAGATAAAGTCGAATCCTATCAGAAGACCATTGTCGTGACATGTCCAGATTCACTCTCACGCGGTTTCTCATCAAAGTCGATCAAGGCTGTCATCCTTATATATAGCATGGGATCGACGAACAGAAAGGGCACGACACAGAGAGCAAGAGCAATCGAGTTTCAAGAGTTTTATAGTTTTATTGTTTTAGTTCATTGTGTCTTTTACACTAGTTTATATTCTAGACTTCTCTAACAACGTATTGAAGGTAGAATAGATATATTGGTTTCTATATCATCTTATAGGTGACTAGTGTTGTTTTTCTAGAATAGATATTGAGAGTATACAGCGTTGTACGAACAAGATCTTTTCTAGTTGTTTTTCTGCCTTGACTGGGCATTCAAGCAAGCTTACAAAAGCTGCTTGAAAAATTCCAAACACAGGTTCTTGTTTACATTCCGCTGTGCTTTAATTTATATATATTATCTGTGTTTGTTAATCTGCAGGTTGACGTAGGTGTTCACTGAACCCCGTAGTCAATCAAGGACCTTTTGGTTGGTAATTTGTATCTAAAGCAAGTTATACCGATCCTACATTCTTTCAATTGGCATCTAGAGCTTGTTACTTTTCTTAAAGTAATTGCTTTAGGTACTTACGATGGATTCAGCCAATCCTAACCTTTGAAGGTTACCTGTACTTGATGGAGCTAACTATGGTTACTGGCAATTAAGGTTGCGGACATATCTTAAGTCTTTGGATGCAGGTGTTTGGAGAGCTTGTGAAGTAGCTTATGTGCCTCCCATGAAAGAAAAGGACAAGAACAATGACGTCTACCTAAGGATTTCAAAGACTATACTGATGAGGAGAAAACTAATGCTACTACTAACAATGAAAAAGCTCTCAATGTTATTTTCTCTTGGAGCGATTTGCATATGTTTAAACTTGTGCAGAATTGTGCTAATGCTAATGCAGCCTGGGAGACTCTTCAAATCCACTGTGAAGGTGACACTACTGTGAAGGCAACCAGGGTTAGACTTTTGCAAAGCAAGTTTGAATTACTGCGCATGGAGGAAGATGAGGACATAGGTACTTATTTTACTAAAATTCTGGATATTGCTAATGAATCTCATAACCTTGGTGAACCCATGGCCAGCAAAGTCCTAGTAAATAAAGCCTTAGATCACTACCTCCTAGGTTCAATATCAAGATATCTGCTATTGAAGAAAGTCATAATTTAGCTACGATGAGCTTAGATTCTCTAATGAACATCATGAAAAATTTTGAACTTCATCTCCAGAGTCAGGAAGAAAACTATGGTAGGAAATCCAATGTTTTTAAAATTTCTGACATAGCTAGTGATCAGGAGATAGATATCAATGATTTTGACCCTGAACATTCCAGAGCCTATATCATCCAAAAGTCTCATGCCTTTCTTAAGAAACTGTCTAAGTATAGCAATGCCAAACCAAACTACAAGTCCGAAAGCTCCACATCCAAATATCCCTCCAAAGGTAGTTACTCCAGCTCTTCCCACAATAAAGATTCATCCACATCTTCCAACTCAAACTCTAGAGACCGTGACTCTATCCAATGTAGGGAGTGTAAAGGATGGGGTCACTATAAGAATGAATGCCCCAATTTTAGGAGACAAAGGGGTTTAAAGGTGAACTGGGTTATGGCTGATTCCGATGATGAAAAAGAAGATGCGGAACCTGAAGAAGCAGAACAGGAAACAGATGTTATAGCACTAAGAGCTGAAATTTGTGAGTCGCTTGAAGAGGTTGCACCAGAGGTTGACACAATCCTGCCCTCAACACCCTCTCAGGTATCTGATAACTCACATGATATTTTTTGTCTACATAGCTCTGTTAGTTCTGATGCAGGGGAAGAGGATGTTAATGATGATGTAGAAGATCAAATCTCAGAAGATCTGGCCGAGATTCATAACTTGTATGAGAAGCTAACCGAATTTCTTCTTGAGTTTGGATTTAAACGAGGTGCAAGTGACAGGACTTTATTCATTCTCCGAACTGACAACCATGTGTGCATTGCTCAAATCTATGTTGACGACATTGTCTTTGGCTCCAACAGCAAACAACTTCTGGATAAATTTGCCACTGCCATGTCTACAAATTTTGAGATGAGCATGATTGGTGAACTCAATTACTTCTTGGGCTTACAGATTAAGCAACATAAGCATGGTCTATTCCTGAACCAGTCGAAATATTCAAAAAATCTAGTGAAGAGATTTGGTTTGGAAAGTGCAAAGCCGTTAAAAACTCCAATGGGCTCTACAATGAAAATCAGCAGAGACGGGGTTGAGGAGAGTGTTGACCCAACCCTCTACAGATCCATGATTGGTAGCCTCCTATATCTTTCAGCCTCTCGCCCAGATATCATGTATGTAGTATGTGTGTGTGCTCGGTATCAGTCTGATCCCAAAATCACCCACTTGAATGCTGTCAAGAGAATCCTAAGGTATGTTTCTGGAACCATAGAACTTGGTATATGGTATACTAGAGATACTACTTTAAATCTTTGTGGTTTTTCTGATTCTGATTGGGCTGGTGATTTAGATGATAGGAAGTCTACTAGTGGAGGATGTTTCTATCTAGGAAATAATTTAGTTTCTTGGTTTAGCAAAAAAAAAACACTGTTTCTTTGTCAACAGCTGAAGCAGAATATGTTGCAGCTGGTAGTGGGGCTACTCAACTTTTGTGGTTGAAATCTATGTTATTCGACTATGGTCTTAAGTGTGATTCAGTGTTACTTTTATGTGATAATTTGAGTGCTATTCATTTGTCGCATAACCCTGTACATCATGCTAGGTCTAAGCATATTGATATTCAACACCATTTTCTGAGTGAACTTGTTGAGGCTCATGTCTTAGACATCGAACATATAGAAACTACCAACCAACTTGCTGATTTGTTCACGAAGCCATTGGATACTGAGAGATTTCTTAGTCTTAGGAGGTCTCTTGGTCTCTGCACTGTCTAAACAATAGGGTTGTTCCAGGAGTTGACTTAACACCACAGTCAACACCTGTAGTATGCATGTGGTGCGTGTGTCTGCATTTTTTTTCTGTTTTTTTTGTGTGTTTGTTGCTACATGTATATTTCGCGTCAGTCTACGTACTATGTTGCAAGTAAGTTTGTTTGTAAGATTTCTTGGAATGCATGAGAGAGAGGAACTTTTTAAAAAATACTAGTCCCTGTTGACCCTTGTTTTGGTTACTTATTGGAAGCCCTCTCCTGGAGCTTGAGCAGCTCAAATTTTTGTGATTGACAAACATAGTCTTTCATATCTAGGAACCTTGAATTTCCTATGAGCATATCTATGCCTTATTAACAGGAGAAAGAGCACATTAGGGGCCTTGAATTCTCTAATTGTAGCTAAACAAGTGCCGCAAAGGCCCGAAAGGCAAGGGAGATAAAACTTGTCTCCGGTTTTCTGGCAATCTTTGGGTCTCAAGTCTATGAAGGTTTAAAACAAAACAATGCAAAAAAAGCTGCATTAAAAATTAATGACCAGCATTTAAAAAATATATTTTTGCAAAATCACCCATGGACATTGCACTGAGATTTAAACAAAGACCAGAGAACATCTTGTTTCAAACGTCTTCAAAACTTGAAAAGGGAAAAATACAGGTGAGGCTTTTGTTGATTACTGAGTTTCTTGATCGAGTGTTGCCCAAGAGGTTGAACAACACCTTACCCAACACCTCTGGACCGTCTTGCGAAATTATGTGTTTTCATTTTTTTTTTTTGCGTGTTTCTTTTCTTTCTTTTGAGTCTAGGTACACTATGGGAGTTGTGTAGGTGGTGGTGTCCTAGTAGGTCTGTATTAAGGGGGAGTGCGCATATGCATTGGGGACTATAAAGGATCGTATCTTTGTCTTTCGTTAAAGTGACTAATTGAGTTATTTTCTCTATAGACGGATCCTCCATTAGTTTAATTCCTAAAGTTTATCTTGCTATCTTAATCTTGAATCTCCTATAAAATTGTTTTTTTATCTTGGTATACCATATATCTTGTGCTTTGGTTATAACCCTTTTTACAGATATATTTGGAGCATACCAAAAACGATTTTCTGTAGGATCTTGACAAGTTATTCAAGTTTCCCTTCCCTTCTCACAGTCCCTTAACGGTTAGTTTAATGTTTTTAAACAAAACCTCTCCACCTTCACCACTACTCCACAACTCGCCCGCTCAAGTCTCTCTCGCCCCACAATTCTGTTTGCTTCCCACTCAACCCAAACCCCAACCTTGAATTCTCCATAGCCAAAACCGACCTTACTCGTTCCGTTTTTACCAATGGGCTCCTCTCCGTCCACTCCGCCCGGCCCTGTCTCCGCTGACGACACTGTTGCGCCGCCCAATTTGGCGTCCCGCCTGGCCGACTCACCCATTGGGCCAAGGGTTGCTAAATCGCCACCAATGGTTGCTACTCCGACTTCCCAGGCTCCTGCCTCCTCGCCACGACCGGCAATTGCTTTGGATGGCGTGTCCCCAACTGGCTCCGGTCCGTCCGCGGCTAGTGTTTCGCCGTTGTCATCTCTGTCTAAGGTACCTCTACCTCCGTTGTTGATATTGATGATAATGTGCATGAGTCAGTTATTGCTAGTGATTGTGACTCTGAGGATCTGCTATGTGATATGCTTACTCGTCTTAATAAACGTTTGGGTCGTTCGGCTCCAATTGGTGAGCTGTCTGGTTTGGGTAGTAAGGATATTGGTGCTCAGGGTTCTGATGATTCAGATGGATCCACCTCTAGTGATACTAGTCTGGATGATTTGATTGATGAGGTTGCGGATGGGGTTGATGATGATGAGGTTACTACTGGTGTTGCAGAGGAGGTTGATGTAAATCCTCCTGCTGCTGGGGTTGATGATGAGATTGCTGAAGAGGTTGACGGCTATCTGTCGCATTTTGGTCCGCCAGCGTATAAGGTTGAGTTCTATGCTGTCCAACATGAGGAGGACTGGCCTCGATTTGAGAAACGTTCGGTGATTACGGAACATGTTATTGATGAGGCAACTTTCAAGAAGCACAATGTGTATGGTTTTCTTGAGAAGCTACAGTGGTTGGGTACTGTTTCCAACTTGCATGGTTTTAGTCTTATGGCGGTGCGTCAGTTCTACTGTTCTTTATCTAAGAACATCTCTGATCCTGACCATCCTAAGTATGCTTTGGCCTATTTTCGGGAAGCTCTTTATGATTTTACACCTAAGCTCATCAATGAGTTTCTTGGTGTTCCTGATGTTGAGGACCATGTTGTCTATGGCCATCAAATGGACGAGGTTATTTCTACTATCACTGGTGGACAGATTGCTACTTGGCCAATCAAGAATAAGCCTGTCGTGTCCAAGTTGACTCTGTTTATGACGGTCATGCATACTGTTGCCATCACGAATTGGCTACCTACTTCCAACCGGACGCAACTCTCCAAACCACTCTGCTACTTTCTGTATAAGCTTAAGAAAGGCTTGCCTATCAATTTGGGTCTTCAAATCCTAAGGCATATGGCTGCTGTGAAGACTAAGGGTTCCCTCAATACCCTTCCTTACCCACGGCTTATTTGCGGGATGCTTGCTGCGGATAAAGTTAAGTTCACGGCAAGGGATAAACTTCTGAAGTCCACTGACTCTAGAAAGATTTTGGACTCTTACCTTCCTAGCCTGCCGCTTCTGATGTTCCTGGTTCTTCTGCTGCTCGTCCAATCTTTATGGATTATGGTACTTTGTATGGTGGTTTGCTCTCTGGCTCTGCAATCACTCACTGGAGCATTATGATCAGTTGATTGCTATTAAGCAAGCGGAGTTGGATGATTTGAAGACTCTTCGCCGAGAGTATATTTTTTCCAACACTTCACATCAAGGGGGAGAAGCGCACAGGGGTTCAAGGAAACACAAAAGGGATGCGGATCAAGGGGGAGACAGTCCACAGCCGGCAAAGTCTTTTTAAGGATTCTGATGATTTCTGACTTTTTTGATTTACTTTCAGACTAATCTATCTTCTTTTTGTCAAGGAGTATGTTCCTTGAAGTCTTATTATTGCTTGTAATATTCTACAATTAGCACTAATCCTAAGTCTAAGTAGTTTTCTGCATGTGTTTTAAGACTTAAGCTATAGATAGACGTGTTACATTTTCTATGTTTCATTGCTCTAACTGTGCAGGTTTGGTGATGTGTAGAATAGGCAAAAAGGGGGAGATTGTAAGTGTCACTGTTTCTAGGGTGTTTACATAGGGGTTCACCTATGGGTTACTCAACCCCTAAGTTCTGGAAACAGAGCACTTAGCCGCTTTTATATAGTTTTACCTATTCTAACACGTTAACTATTCCATATCTGTAGTTGGTTGTTTTGTGCAGGAAGTTTATTTATACACGGGAATTGTCGAATTACAAGAAGGCTAAAGACGGAAGAAGACTTAGTTGAAAAGGACTCATAAAGACATTCTTGTCATAGAAGGAGAAGGAATCTTGGAAGATAAAGTCGAATCCTATCAGAAGACCATTGCCGTGACATGTCCAGATTCACTCTCATGCGGTTTCTCATCAAAGTCGATCAAGGCTGTCATCCTTATATATAGCATGGGATCGACGAACAGAAAGGGCACGACACAGAGAGCAAGAGCAATCGAGTTTCAAGAGTTTTATAGTTTTATTGTTTTAGTTCATTGTGTCTTTTACACTAGTTTATATTCTAAACTTCTCTAACAACGTATTGAAGGTAGAATAGATAGATTGGTTTCTATATCATCTTATAGGTGACTAGTGTTGTTTTTCTAGAATAGATATTGAGAGTATACAACGTTGTACGAACAAGATCTTTTCTAGTTGATTTTCTGCCTTGACTGGGCATTCAAGCAAGCTTACAAAAGATGCTTGAAAAATTCCAAACACATGTTCTTCTTTACATTCCGCTGTGCTTTAATTTATATATATTATCTGTGTTTGTTAATCTGCAGATTGACGTAGGTGTTCACTGAACCCTGTAGTAAATCAAGGACCTTTTGGATGGTAATTTGTATCTAAAGCAAGTTATACCGATCTTACATTCTTTCACTCCCAATATTCTGCTTACATCTTTGGAGAAGTGTTTGGAGGTGTTTATCCTTTTGTACCAAGGTTTAAGAGACTGATCCAGAACATGAGACTCAATCACATCCTCTGTGTTGTGGTACCAGAGTGCGGAAGCGTCGATGTTTAGACCAAATATATCGAGAAGTTAAGAAAGAGGTAAAAATGACACAAAGAGTTTTAGGTGGAAAACCCTCCGTAAATAGAGGTAAAAAACCATTGGTGAGAGAGCCAAATTTCCACTATAAGGTATTGGGAGTACAAGAAATATTCCTCAACTACTTATAAAGAAATCTCTACGGGTTTATATTTTATTACCCGAACTAAAGTAGAGAATACAAGTGAAATATGAAAACGAGGAAATATGGGAGAGTGGAGTGTATGAATTGTGTTGGAGGTTTTAGTGATGAGGTGACGTATACTGCCGAGACTAAACTCTATTTATAAGGAAGTAACAAAAATTCTTCACTGCAATGTGAACAAATCAGGAGCTGATATTTCTACAGTTCCATGGCCTTGAAAATGAGTCTCCAAAGTTGAAGATCAGATTGCACACTTTGTCCCGTGGCACACAATTCCTTTTCCTATTCCAATTTCATGCTGCTGCAATTTATAGTCACCACCAACACTCTGCTTCATAGCTCACATCTCTGATTCTAGCCTCCAACTTTTGAATTTCTTGGTTGCTAGTTTGCGAATAACTTCCAAGAAATTCTTGTAAGAAGGTGATCGTTTTTTTGAGTGATTCGATCAGGGGTTCGTTTGGGAGAGTCGAGTATTGATTCTGGTCGATTATGAAGTTCAGGGAAGCTAGAGATGCATAAGCCACCATGTGAAGTGGTTTTCTGAGAATACAGGTGAAGTTCTGTTTAGAAAAATGGTGTATTGATCGTTAATACTGTGGATTAAAGATTTTTTCCATGGAAAAGTCTGGTATTGTTACGTTTGAAGAAGACTTTTCATCACAAAGAAAGTAAAAGAAACTTCCAATAAAAGATAAATAACCATTAGTCCCTTTCCTCTTCCCAGAAAAGAAAAAAGAAAAAATACCATTAGTCCCTTTCAGTTTGAAAATTATGCAGCAGCCAAAGTGACATGCTGGAGGAAGTGTTAGCCAAAGTCAGGCTCCTCAATTTCGTAGGGAATTGGCATGCTGGAGGAAGGCCGTGCGGTGGCTGATCAATAGCTAGCCGAACCAGGAAATACATCATTTAGCAACTTCAACTTTTCAAGATTGTCCAATATCCTCAAATTATCATAAGATTCACTTGTCTCGTCAAGAAGCATGGCTAGGTTCCCACAGATGCTCAACTGTTTCACATTAAAAACCTCTTTAGTGCAGCTTTCTGGTCATAGCGTTCGAATGTTTTCACCTCCTGATTTACCAGATATTTCTTTCCTGGGCAAAGTTTTAGATACATTTGTCTTCAGAGAAATTTATGATAGTAAGCATTTTCTAACCTATAAAACTCTCAACTTCTTAAGCCATGTCTACCGAAGGCATGTTTTAAGTGAAAACAGCATTTCTTATGCCTTTCTAGCTTCAGTTCCAACATCTTCACAAGGAATTTCTCTTTACCCATGCAGTTTGGACAACCTTAAACAGTAGCAAAAACCAATTTCAAAAGCTAAACTGTAAACATCATGTGGCTCGTTTGAAACTAATTACAAATTATCATAGCTTGATGGAGCATTATTATTATCAATTTTATTTTACAACAGTGTACTTCAGAACTAGAGAATTTAATATCCAGACATGGCTGGACAAAAGATACAAAATGAGAGTCAATCATCATTCAGTTCCAATAAGTGAAAGTAAGAAGTTTAAAGAATATTCAAGAATGGTCTGCGACTGCAACACCACGTATATGAGAATCGCATGCTTCAACCGGAAATATCATCTTCACCTGACCTGCACAACAATAGTGCATGATATGCCTGCAAAATAATTAAACCATTAGTCCAACAAGAAACAAAGAGTTACCAATCTAACCATACAATTTGGGCTCATTTACTCAGTGAACTACAAGAAATGGTGTTTTATGCACCATGTGCAGATAAGAACATTGTGAAGAACCGAAATATGCACAATCAATCTTAGGCATAATTAAATCATAATCGTAGTTTGGAAATCGAATGCTATCAACACAAGTGACTATTAACCAAGATTGAACCAATTAATAATATATACTTTTTAAGTGTAAACTCCAAATTCCAATCATTTCCATATTGCAAATGGAATTTAGGCCAGTAGTAACTACGCCTTGTTTTAGCTTGCAGATAACATTTGTTCAGATAAGTGCCAGAGAGAAAATAGTACAAATAGTTGCATTAAGAAGCAAACAAGAGAACACATAACAAGAACAGCACTGCAACGTAACAATAATCAATGATGGCATATATATGAATCTCAAAGGACATGATGCACTGAGAAGATGGACTTACTTGTCAAGTAGTATAATCATTCTTCAGGGGGGAAAAGTGTAAGCTTAAATCCCTCCTTAATCCCCCTTTTCTTCTCATATATTGCCTTGGCAGAGGCTGCAGCATATTTACTACGATACACATCAAGCATCTGAAAGCTTGGAATGTCAGCAAGTTCAATGGGCACTTTCTGAAGCTCTTCACAGTTCCTCAACTCAAGTGTTCTAAGTCTAGGGAAGTGATGCTTTGAAGCCATCCATATCACTAAATCCGTTCGCCCAATGTATAAAACTTCAAGTTTACGGAAACCTCCATCAGCTGGCTCCCAGGATTTTCCCATGAATGCTTTATCTTTCAATTTCAGCACCTCAAGGTTCTCCAACAATCCAAGAGTTGACATATGAGCCCAATCGAGAAATGTGTCAGCCAGTGCCAGGCTCCTCAGTTTCGGTGGGAATTGATATGGCGGTGGAAGGCTGCGTAGTTGGCCTTCAGAAGGTGGACTAGGAAATACGTCGTTCAACAACTTCAGTTTCTCAAGATTACTCAACTTTGCCAAACTATCGAATGATCCGTTCTTTGTATCCATCAGCATGGCTAGACGTCCACGGATTCCTAACTTCTTCACATACCGAGCCTTCTCAAAAACCGCATCAGTGCAACTTTGTGGTGATATTGTTCCAAGAGTTTGAATCTTTTCACCTTCTAAGCTACTTTTACCTGTCTTTGGCAGAGTAGCAGATGCGTTCGTCTTCAAATGCCTCAACTGATTCATCTTCCATATATCAGCTCTAATTTCTAAGGTTCGTTGTGTGGTATCAACGATGAGAGTCTGTAAATTCCAGAGCTTTGAAAATGCTTGAGGAAGAATAGCCAAATTGAATGATAGAGCTATGTACCTCATATGAACAAGTTGATACATATCGCTTGGAATTTTGGTGAACTTGATCGGTTTGACTTCTAAGACTCTGAGTAGCTTGAAATATGCAGGGATGGAAGAGATGTATTCTGATGGCAGGTTGATTTCCTCCTTGGAGAAACACACAAATGAGCGAACACGAGGACCATATGGTTTTGCAAAGATAAAGTTCATGACGTTGGAATGAATACACAGACGGCGAAAGGTTGGGACATTAGAAACTGGAGGATCAAAAGAACCTCCAGACCTTTTTATTTCTTGGAGGAAATTTTCTCTTTTATCCCCAGCCTCATTTTTGCAAAAATCTCTAAGCATATCATGAAGTCGACACGTCTTTACTCTACCATCTCGCCTTCTTTTGTCAACTCTTAGCAAATTCCTATTAATGAGATCATCCAAGTAGCTTTCTGCAGTATCTTCTAAGCTGATACCATCCTTCTGCTGTATAAACCCCTCGGCAATCCACATCCGAGTCAGCTTCCATGCAGGAATCTCAAAGTCTTCAGGAAACATTCCCAAGTATAAGAAGCATGCTCTCAGGTGATATGGCAGTTTATCGTAACTAAGAGCTATGATTTTTTCCATTCTCTTGGTTGGATCCTCAGCAACTATATGTGTGTTCACATTTTCAGACACTTTCTTCCACGTATTCCTCATCGCAGCCAAATCTTCAGTTGCAGACACTTTTCGGACAAGGATTCCTCCAATAACAACTATTGCAAGTGGCAACCTGTCGCATCTGTCCACTATAAGTCTTCCATGAACTTCCAATTCTGGAGGGAAGTCAGGCTTGCCAAAGACCTCGTATCGCAGTAGCAACCAACTTTCATCTTGTGTCAGGAAACGCAACTGATGGGGAGCTCTGTCACGGTTAACACACCTACCCACTTCCATATGACGACTGGTAATCAAGACTTTCCCCATGTTATTATGCATTGGTAATGCAATTTTAAGCTTCTCCCAATCCTCAGGCGTCCACACATCATCCATTACAATCAAGAATTTTCCAGACTGTAGATAAGCAGCAACTATTCGAGCCAACTCCTGATCGGTCTTGTGATTCATATCATCTGTAACCTTGGTAAACTCATTCAAGATTGCAAGAAAGATATTTTTCCTTGTGAACTCTTGGGAGATATAAACCCATATGCGAGTGGGGAATTCATATTGCAGTTCTGGATCACGAAATATCTTTCCTGCCAGTGTTGTCTTCCCCAGGCCTGGCATTCCGATGATGGAGATGACATCGAGCTGCTCCTTTTCTTCTCTAAGATATCCAATCAGTTTTTCTGCCTCATCTTCGAAACCAACGATGTTCTCTTGCCTTACAATAGGAGCCTGCCATGTAAATTCTTATTGTCAATAATATTGGTAGATGTCTATATATATACTACTTACTTAAGTTTTCCTAATGAAGATGAAGCTGTGCATTTTCTGTAAACAGAAATACAAATTAGGCAGGAGACCTTAACCAATGCAGACGTAACATTATATCAGTATCGTTCTAGCTAGGAGAAATGGAGCACGCTTATAAACAAAAATTCTATGACAACATAGAAACTATAAACCTTAATTTCAATATGAGCAGTATATATGACATAACTGCCAATGTGAAAACTAATCTGTACTTGTAGTCTTATGACTCTTATCAGTCTTCACCTGTCCTGAGACTTGTTTTTTTCGATTTTAGATCTACCTAAAGCTTGTTTCTTAAACCTTTGTCAAACCAGATGCTAGAGTATTATTATACCTTTCATATTTGAAAAAATACAAAGACACACACAGCACTTAGAACATGTGACAATGAACTCTTCATAAACTTAGCATTATGTCCTTTTTCCTAGCATCAGCTAGGGCCGTCGCTATTGAATACCTTACAATTGCATAATCTCTGACCTCAACGAAAACAACCAAATAGTACGAATAAACTCAATACAGATTCTGAATTAGATCGATAAGGTCGTACAGTATATATTCTGTAATTAGTACATTTTTTAGCCACTAAAGTTCAAATCACAACATCGAAGTCCATAAATGTCATAAAAGAATGTCACAAAAAGAATTTTTTTCAACTCTTTATCCACACAGAAGTTATTGAAATTCACATATGACGAATTTTATAACAGAAAAAGGATCAGTACCTCACTCTTTGTGAACTACAGTAACTAACATCCAATCCCAAAAGTGTCACAAAAAGTTTTCTCAACACTATTTCGACGTTAATATTAAATGTGACAAAAACAATACCTCATTTTCCTCATCAAGACTTGCATCTCCAACATTAAGCATGGCAAAGTCAACCTTACTCTTATCTCCATAAATCCCTCTAACCCTCAACCCAACCTCTTCAACCTGCTTCGCAATATTCAACAGATTCACCGGCTTCTTGTACAGCTTATGAAAGTAGTTCATCGACTTTATCTCAGCCGCCTGCGTCACAAAAGTGTCGATAATGTCCTCGGCTTCGTATACGACATCTCGTATCTGCCTCACAAGCTCGCTCAGCTTCTCGTCTTTCCTCCGCTTCTTGATCGAGTCTCGGAGGAACGCTTTGAACAGGCGAAGGTCTTCTTCGAGTTTGACCACTTCGTCTCGAGCGTTGGAGATGAGGTGGCCGTGGTAGAGAAGGAGCTGCTTTAGGTTGTCGAGCAGGAACTCTACTGCTGCATCCGCCATTTTCTCTGTTTTTGTTTGCTCTGTTTTGCTCTGTTTTTTTCTCTCTCTAGTTGAGATGATGAGATGAGAAGTGTTAGAGTTGACCGGCTAAGGCCTATTGGGTATGAAATGAACTTGGGGTGGGGCCATAATTATTGGTACATGTGCTTTGATTATTTGATAATGACAAATATGCCCTTTTCAAAATATTCTTGTTGGTTTTTAGTTGGCATTTGCATTTTTTCCTGTTATGATTTCGGTTACCGTTCAAATGGCGAATCGAGTGTTATTACAGATCTTATAGGACAGCCTTGACACCAATGTCTTTCGTAGCGGTGAAAGCGAGCATCCCAGAAAGACTTGTTGGCCAAGGTGTGAAGTTCTTGTTTTGTCAATATAAATCATACTTATTCATAATGTTTACATTGGAAAAGTTATGCCCATAGAGAAGATATGTTGTGTTGGAATGTTTCATCATCATTAGTTTGAGCTCTAATGGATCAAATTCGTGTATGCTCCCATTTATTTTCTTATTAAAATGAACACTTCCATTATTCCTTTTTTTTCTTTTTTATGTATGATGGAGTGGGTAGTTTTGTCATTTACATATTCTACATCATGAGCTGTCACATGTTAGACAAATTTTATGTTCATGTCTCAAGTCAAGTGGATCTAATATACAACTCATTAGTACTTCACTACATATTTTAATGTGCAAATTAATATTCTCTAATCTCAAATTATCAACCCCAATGTGCAATGTGGGATTAATAAATAATTCCTCCTGACACTTTCTTTTATTGATTTTTTTAAAATTTTTATAAATTATTTTGAAATTATATAATAAAAATAATTAAAAATAGAAAAAATATTATATTATAAAACTATAATATTTATATTTTCATAATATAAAATTTTAATTATTTTTCTTGTATGATTTGGAATTAATACGATATCAAACTGACTTTCGAAAAAGTCAACAAAACTAAGTGTTTCATTTGTTTTTGGACGGAGGAAGTAACAAAATTTACTACATCCTCAATGCATTTCTATTGGTTCTCTAAAATAAAGCATTTGTATTGAAAAATTCTACTACCACATGCAATGCAGGCTGCACCAACATATTTTAACTGAGTGAAGCAAAATGACAAATAAGAAAATTTGTAAATGTTGTCTGGAAATGTAATTAGTACTACACTTTAGTCCCTAAAGTGTAAAGATCAGCTTAATTGGCTTACATATTTACTGTATTCTGTTAAGGTGAGTACTTGACGATGTAAGTCACTACAAACCTACGCCTTCTGTGTTGTGTTACTATAAGGAATACTAGATCAGTACCTATATAGCTCCTAGCACTTGTGACCAACACATGGATCATGGCAGAAAGTGTACAGTGCGACGGAAATGTCCAAAGAGTGTCGCAAGAGATTAGTGTCCTTCACAATTACAGAGTGGCCTATACTAGAGTGTTTTATGAAAAATTCATCTGAATCAGATTCTGTGAGAACACTTCCTAGAAAATAACCACTGACACTAAAACCATGAACAACCTTGCTTCTGTCCCATGACAGCAAGGATACTCTGCAACAACGGGATTTCCAAAAGTAAAAGGCATCGCAATTCGCAAGAGATCAGTCAGTGAAGTTACCAATTACAGAGTTGCCTAAGTGTATTATGAAAAATTCATCGGAATCAGATTCTGTAAGAACATTTTCTAAAAAATGACCATTGACAATGAAACCATGACCAACCTTGTTCTGTTCCATGTAAAAGTCTTGGGACATCCATTTGTGGTAGGGCTGTCAAAAGATGCTTTTTATGAACAATGACTATCACTACCAGCCTGAATTCTGATTAGATTCATTTTCATAGCCCAATCTTCATAAGCTACATGGGTTCTGTCTGCATCAGTTATCTACCATTGAACTTTAGCTTTTGTTTACACTTCAAAGCAAAAGTTTAAGAAATAATGATCTTCACCACTCCAACGGAGTCTTTCTTGTTCACTTGTAAGACTCGAACTTGAGACATTACTCAAGGAACGAATTAGTCCTTCACAACTAGATCAGAGCTAATTCATACAGCAAGCACAAGCAGGAACAAACCGGTTCACATCAGCTCTCAGATTCTGTAAGAACATTTGATATGTCAAAGAAATAAGAGACGCTAGACCAAATAGCATATCAAGTAAAGACCATCTTATGTGCTTTATTTTGCGTAAAATTTTGGAACATCTGTTTGTGGTTAGTATTGCGCTGTCAGCATCAATTCTCATTATTGCACTTTGGATTGCCTGTATAGTAGAACATCTAGTACTTTCTAACAGCAGAAAAAATTATCTTGCATCTTTGCTGAAGAAATTCTAATGAAATCATCTTCAGGTCAGCATCATCAATGATGATGAGATGAGGCTTAAATCATAGCAAGCAAATTCTATTAACAAACTAGCATTTGGACTGAACAAAGTATTCAGAATTACAGATCAAATCATTTCCTGCTGAACATTTATTTCCACAAAATACATGTTATATAATCCGGAAACTCAAACATCACATGGAATGCATGCAGTTCAAAAGTGTATCAATGTTCATAATAATCACTGAAAGACAAGAAGTACAGTAAATATGGCAAACAAACTAGGCATCGATCTGGTAATCAAGTAGTGTCGCCTCTAGCCCTGTCAAGATAAGCGGCATAGTATCCTTCCCTGCACAGATCGATGTTCAGATAATTAGCCCTACATGAAACTGTGTTGACTTTGATAATGTCAACTTCATGTAACTATTAGGCTTTGCCATATCAGCCGGTGATGTGATCACGTACCATTACATATTATATCGATAACATCAGGTAATGAAATTGTATTTAACAGGAAAATATATATACAGAAAACATACAAGGTAACAGAATTTAACAAGTGAAGAAGAAAACAAATCCGAGAGGAAATGGAGAGTTTAAACTTACTTGTGAAAGTGGAGCCAATGCATGATTATTCATAATTCATCAGGCGGAAAAATGGAGAGCTTAAATCCACCAGATTTGGTAGTTTCTGCATGTTCCATCTGCAGTTTTTTCTCACGTATACTCCTTGCCGAAGCTGCTACTGCCTTATTAGTACGATACAGCTCTAACGTCTGGAAACTAGGTATGTCAGCCAGCTCAGCCGGAAGTTGCTGGAGGTCTTCACAGTTCTTCAATTCAAGGCTTCTAAGCCTGGGGAAATGATGCTTACCAGCCATCCAAATCACTAAATCTATGTGACCTATGTACAAGACTTCAAGTTTTCGAAAACCACCATCCATAGCTGCCCAAGTTTTTCCCACGAATGCTTTATCTTTTAACTTGAGCACCTCTAGATTATCCAAAAGTCCAATGATAGACATCTTGTTCCAATCAAGAAAGGTGGCAACTAAGGTCAGGCTCTTTAGTTTAGGTGGAAACTGGTATGGTGAAGGAAGGCCGGGTAATGGATCTTCAGAAGCTGAACCGGGAAACACATCATTTATCAATTTTAACTTTTCAAGATTCTTCAGCTTCCCTAAGCCATCAAAGGATCCATTCTTCCCTTCAAGTAGCAAGGAAAGTCGCCCACGAATTCCCAACTTTTTCACAAACCTGGCCCTACCGAAAACAGCCTCGGTGCAGCTTAGAGGCGATATTGTACCAAGAGTTTGAATGTTTTCACCTTCTGTGGTACTACTACTACCTCTTTCTGGTTTGGGCAAAACTGTAGAAGCATTCGTCTTCAAATGCCTAAACTGTTTCATCTTCCATATGTCCGCTTTAATATCTAACAAACGCTGTGTCGTGTCAACAACAAGAGTTTGCATGCTCCAAAGTTTCGAGAATGTTGCAGGAATAACAGTTGAACAAAATGACAAAGCTAAGTACCTCAGATGAACAAGATGATACATGTCACTGGGAAGTTTGGTGAATCTGATGGGTTTTGCTTCCAAAACTCTGAGTAGTTTGAAAGCTGCAGGGACAGAAGAAATGTTTTCTGATGGCAAGTTGATCTCTTCCTGGGAGAAACATACGAAAGAGCGAACACGAGGACCAAAAGGTCTTGAAGAAACAAAGTTCCAAACATTAGAATGTATACACAGACGGCGTGATTTCTCGACTTGAGCAATCGGAGGATCAAAAGCTCCTTGTCTGGACTTCTTAATTTCTATCAGGAAATTTTCTCTTTCACTTCCAGCAACATTTTTGCAAAAATCACGAAGCATATCATGGATGCGGATTGTTTTAACTTTACCATCTCTCTTCCTCTTATCAATTCTTACCAAGTTCCTACTGATAAGATCATCCAGATAGTTTTCCGCGGTTTCCTCCAAAGTCATATCATCCTTGTGATGGATAAAGCCTTCGGCAATCCACACACGAGTTAATTTCCATGCCGGTATCTCAGAGTCTTCAGGGAACATCCCCAAGTACAGGAAGCATGCTCTCAAATGATAGGGCAGTTTATCATAACTCAAAGCTATAATCTTCTCCATGCGCATTGATGTGTCCTCGGCAACAATCTGTATGCGCACATTTTCTGATACTTGTTCCCACGTGTTCCTCGCTACAACCATATCTTCTGTGGTAGAAACTTTTTTGGCAAGAATTCCTCCAATGACCACTATTGCAAGTGGTAGCCTGTCACATTTGTCAACAATGAGTCTTCCGAAACATTCCAACTCCGGGGGACACTCTGGCACACCAAAAACCTCATATCGAAACAGCAGCCAACTTTCATCCTCCGTCAAGAATCGCAACTTGTGGGGAGGTCTACTACGATTAGCATACCTGCCAACTTCCGCATTTCGACTTGTGATCAAAATTTTTCCAGAATTATTATTCGATGGCAAGGCAATTTTGAGGCTATCCCAGTCCTCAGCTGTCCAAACATCATCCATCACAATCAAGAATTTTCCATTCTGCAAATGTTTAGCCACTTCCTGGGCCAACTCTGTATCATCTTTCTTGCTTATTTCATCGGTGACCTGAGTAAATGCTTTCAGGATTGCAAGAAACACATTTTTCCGAGTGAATGTCTGAGATATATAAACCCAGACACGAGTCGGAAACTCATATTGAATTTGACCATCACGAAAGATCTTTCCTGCTAGTGTAGTCTTGCCCAGGCCTGGCATCCCTATGATCGAGATAACATCAATTTTCTCTGTTTCTTCTCTGAGATATCCTATCAATTTTTCTGCCTCGTCTTCAAAACCAATAATGTTCTCTTGTCTTACAATGGGAGCCTGCCATTTAAAATTTTGGTCAAGTTAAAACACATAAAGCAAACTTACTAGGCACAAACACTTTGCAGGACAAACTAGGAATACCATATATATGAGACTTTTTACAAGTTTTCCTTGAGACTAGGCACAGTCGCCCAGATTTTCAAACAGTTTCTTATAGCAAAGTTTATGTATAAATCAGAAGCTAGTAAGATTTCTAAATTCTTATAGCACAGAAGATATTTAAAAAGATTGATAACGCAACATCGTAAAATATATTTGCGACGTTTTCCTAGAGACTAGACATAAACAACGGACACACTATCTTACTGTCGCAAATAAACTAATTAACCATTCCGTGCCAAAAAAAGCGTCACTAATTCCACACATGCCATTCGAAATACAAAACCATAACAAATAGTCAACAAGAAAATAATCTAAAGCTACAACAAGTACCTCATTTTCTTCAGGATCTTCATCTGCAACATCAAGTAACGCAAAGTTCACCCTACTCTTATCCCCGTAAATCGCCCGAATCGTCTCCCCAACCGCCGCAACATCCTTCGCAATCTTCAACAGATTAACCGGCTTCTTGTACAGTTTCTGGAAGTAGTTCATCGACTTTGCCTCAGCAGCCATCGTCACAAATGTGTCCACAATATCCTCGGCTTCGTACACCACGTCTCGTATCTGCCTTACAAGCTCGCTCAGCTTCTCGTCTTTCCTCCGTTTCTTGGTCGTGTCCTTGAGGAACGCTTTGAACAGGCGGAGGTCTTCTTCGAGCTTTACGACCTGCTCTCGAGCGTTCGTGATCAGGTGGCCGTGGTAGAGGAGGAGTTGTTTGAGGTTTTCGAGGAGGAATTCTACTGCTGCATCCGCCATTGTTGGATGATAATGATGATCACTCTGTTTTGCTCTGTTTTTGTTCTGTTTTGCTTTTCTTGTTTGAGCTAAGTTGACTTTGGTTGTGAAATGGTCTTGTGGATTTGGAGTGTGAGGGGTACTAATGTGTAGTTGAGAAGAAGGGTAAAATGGACAATTTTTAGGACATGTTAAGTTCTATGATCCAACACTGAAATTGCACATCTTTTGTTTCCCACGGCCTATACACGCAACTAAATTAAATTGTAAATATGTTGAATTGCTGCTATTCACAAATCACAGAAACCATTGATATAATCAAATTTAAATAATTTGCAGAGCAAATTCATAAGTATCCGATTTAAGGTGGCTCAAAATTTCATATCTCCATTGAATAGTCGTCTTATACAGTTGATAGTGAAATTTACATTATACTATTTATTATACGGAAAATTACTTCCGGGTTACTTTAAAACATCACCTAGATATAATTGACCCTTTATTATATACTTTGATTCCGTTCCAATTTCCTTTAAGCATTTTAATTTTCACGTTTAATGTTGCCGATGTCTCTTACCGCACTTATCTTTTTATCAAAATTAAACTTGTGCATTAAATAAAGGGTCAATTACATCTAGGTTTTTTTGGAAGAAGCAAATATATTATATATAAATAGAAAAAGTTTACAAAACACAAAACAAGTGCATAAGAGGTGCACAAACGAGAAAGAACCACAACTAGACTCAAGACACATTAGATGAAGCATAAAAGCATGTTCGAACCCCACATCCGTTAAAACCGTACCACAATCTTAACCACCCCCTCGTCTAGTATGTCTACCTCACTAGCGAGGAGCCAAGAGTTAGAGGGTGACGAATTGAATCAACAACTCTAGTTAAGACTAACAGAGTGGAATACCTTTCGTTGCAAGTTTAGGGAACTTAGCATGAAAACGAAAGATGATAAACTCTGTTAGGGTACCGATCAATCACAAATGGGCGAAGACACATGATATACCTCAGCCTAGCATAAAGAGAGACTAGAAAAGGACAAAGAAACAAAAACCAGAGCGTAACAACTCCAAACGCCGCAGCTTCAAGCAACCGCACCAAACAACAACTAAAACCGCAACATGAAGCAGAGACCTGGGCAGCATGAAACAGAAACCTGGGCACAAAAATACCAGCTGCAGAGCATACTCACGGCCAACAACAGAAGCACCCAAACCCAAGTTCGGTATGGCCGAGGCACTAAACTACAACCAGCAAAACCAAGTAGCAATAAACCAATCAGACAACCTATACCCTTTCTTAATCCTCCCGTTGGACTTCAACCAATTCCACACATTCACTTGAATACGTTCCACCACTTCCGCAACCGAACGAACCTCATTTTTGAAAAAAATATCATTTCTCATTTTCCAAATCCCCCATAGAGTACCTTGTGTGATGACTGAAATTATCCGCCCGCGAAGATCGTTATGAGACAACCAGCACCCTTCCAAAACTCCATCTAACGAAGTAACTTGACTGAGCGAACCGGATAACCAGGTCGCTATTCTGGACCAAACAGCAGCAGCAGCCGTACAACTCCAAAACAAATGTTCTGCTGATTCCTCCTCACTAGAACACAAATCACAAAGAATACAAGTTTCCGCATGGATAATATTCCTTCTTCGCAAATTGTCCAAAGTTGGTAGACGGTTCCAAGCAAGCTTCCACGCAAAACCATTTATTTTTAAAGGAGCACACTTCACCCAGATTTTATTTTTCCAATCAAGTTCGCTGTTAGGCAACACATCCGCATGCGCAGCAATGAACAACTCCAACTGTGTGTTATAAGAACCCTTGACAGAATATTTTCCAGCACTATTTCCACACCAACGCCAAGAATCATCCAAGGAGCCAACCAACCGATCAGAGCTCAAAATAAGACCTGTACAATCAGCCACAAGAGACAATTCCGAAAAAGAAAGCTCACGATACCAATTCCAAGAGCCTCCATTAACAACACGATCGGACACAACACAATCTTTAAAGCTTTCCAAAGCAAATAATCTAGGAAATAAATCTTTAAGTAATAACCCTTTACCTAACCAAGGATCCAACCAAAATCTAGTACTACCACCCGAACCCACACTCTTACACAAGTTGTTAAAAAAACAAGGGGAAGAAGCAACCTTTACAACAATGTTTTTCCACCAAGGAGACCACCAAGTCCTAGCCGACTTACCCTCCCTAACTCTCAAAATATTATCCCAAATATTACCATACTTTGAAAACAAGACTTTAACCCAAAGGGAATTCGAATTAACAAGCAAACCCCACACCCATTTTCCAAGTAAAGCCAAATTAAACAAACGAAGATTTTTCACCCCCAAACCTCCCAACTCTTTTGACACACACACACTATCCCATTTCACCCAAGCCACTTTTTTAGTCCCCCCCAAAATGCCACCCCAAAGAAAATTCCTTTGGAGAGTAGTGAGGTCATGAATAATAGATGAAGGTGCCAAAAAGAATGAAAGGTAGTATAAAGGTAAGGATCCAAGAACCGATTTCAATAGGACCAATCTTCCTCCAAACGAGAGAGTTTTATGAGACCATTTTCCCAATCTATTTTACAATTTTTCCACCACCACTTTCCACATCTTAGTTCCATTCTCCTTCTCCCCAATAGGCAAACCCAAATAAAGGAAAGGAAGATTCTCAACTTTACACCCAAGGAAGGAAGCCCAATTTGCCAAAGTAGTATCTTCAACTCCACAACCAATAAGACTACTTTTTCTAAAATTTATTTTAAGTCCGGAGACACCCTCAAAACATCCCAAAATACTCTTAAGAGTCAAGATATTCTCAAACAACGCCTCCCCAAAGAAAATAGTGTCATCCGCAAATTGCAAATGCGACACCTCCACCTTGTTAACACCCACTCTATACGGCACAAAGGAACCCATAGAGCACGCCTTTTTCAACATTAAACTAAGGCCTTCCGCCACAATAAGGAAAAAGAAAGGGGATAAAGGATCACCTTGCCTAAGTCCTCTCTTGAGATTGAATTCCTTAGACGGGCTCCCATTAATTAAGATAGAAGAGGAAGCCGTGGTGACACAAGACAAAACCCATCTAATCCACCTAACACCAAACCCCATCAAACGCATCATTTTCTCAAGAAAGACCCAACTCACTGTGTCGTAAGCTTTAGCAAAATCAATTTTAAAAGCAAACATACTCTTCTTCTTCTTTTTTGCCTCATTCATAATCTCATTGGACACAACGATGCTATCAAGAATATTTCTACCACCCACAAAAGCCGATTGATTCAAGGAGGTAAGCTTATCCATCTTCGAACTTAGCCGATTCGCCAAAATCTTTGCTAAAATCTTATAGCCACTTCCAATAAGCGAGATGGGTCGAAAATCCTCAATTGCAACCGGATTTGACTTCTTTGGCACAAGAGTAATGAAGGAGCTATTCAACCCCTTAACTAACTTGGCATTCGAATGAAACTCCTTCACAAAACGAATCACATCACCCTTAACCACATCCCAAAAGAATCGAAAGAAGTGAAAAGAAAACCCATCCGGACTCGGGCTTTTGTCCACCCCACAATCCCAAATCGCCTCTTTTATCTCATCCTCATCAAAATCTCTTTCCAAGTCAACACGGTCTTCGTCGGATAAAGAAGGACACACCAAACCACAAAGACTTAGATTACCACCATGGCGACTACTAAAATGATTCTCAAAGTGAAGTCGAGCCCCTTCTTTAACTTTTTCAACATCATCAAGCCACACCCCATTTACTCTCAAACCTTCGATCTTCTTCAATCTACCCTTGTATTCCACACATCTATGAAAAAATTTTGAGTTTGCATCGCCCTCTTTAGCCCATTTTTCCTTGGATTGGTGAAATTTGATATTATTTTGAAGCTCCAAAGCACAATCCAATTTTTCCGTCACATCATCAAACTCCAACTTGAAAACGTCCGAAGGCTGCATACTGTCCGCACCCACGGTACCCACACGGTCAAGGCCAGCGAGCTCACACTCCTCCATTAATCTGTCAAGCTGCTCCAATCTGTTAGTATACAACTTAATCTTACCATCCAACCCTCCCGCATCCTCCTTCAACCATTTTCTAATGTTCTCTCTCACCAACTTCAACTTTTCTTGAAGAACAAAGCCTCCCCACCCCGTGATAGAAGCATTCCGCCAAGTATTTTTAACAAGTTCCACAAACTTCTCATCCTTTTGCCATCCACTCACATACTTAAAAGGTCTTGGACCCCACTCAATGTTATCATTCTTGATGAGGATAGCGGCATGGTCCGAAACCTTCCTCCTTAAACCAAATTGCGAGATATTAACCCACTTGGCAAGCCACTCCTTGGAAAACAAGAACCTATCAAGTCTACTACAACAAGAACCGTTTTTTCTATACCAAGTGAATCTTCTCCGATGCAAAGGTAGATCAATAAAATCAATGTCATCGATAAAATCATTAAAAGAGCGCATCTCCGTCCAAACCACCCTCTCTAACACCCTTTCTTTCTCTGGGACTGCTAACCGCATTGAAATCACCGCAAATACACCATTTACCAATCCCACTATTGCTCACACGATTTTTAATCACTCGCCATAACTGATCTCTACCCGTAGCTGAGTTAGGGCCATACACATTCGCAATCCGAACAACTTCACCTTCCCATTCCCCTTCCACTTCCAAAAAACCCTCTTCACCCCAAAAGTTAGTCTTTTTAAAGCAATAAGTACTCCACATGCACAACAAACCCCCTGAAAGACCATTTGAACCACTGAAAACCCAATCCACTTCCGCACTTCCCCACAAAAGAGTCACCAGATTCTTGCTAACGGAATTCAACTTAGTTTCTTGAATACAAACAAACTCTACATTTTCTTTTTTATGAGATCCGACACTTCTCTTCTCTTGATGCTACCCCCAACCCACGAACATTAAAGCTTAAAATCCTCATTGATAAACCTAATTTTCCTCCCCCACCCCCAAAACGGCACCATTACTGACCAACTTGTCCCTTTCCTCACACTGTTCAAAGAATTCAATAGCATTACTTTCTCAGCCACATCAGCCAAACCCAAAGAATTGCATTTATCCCAAATTCTAGCAGCCGTCGCCGCACCATTTAGACGCCCAACAACACGGTTATCTCCCTCCCCAAACAGAACAACAAAATCTCTAGTACCCTCCGTTTCCTTACCAACCCCGCTGATCAGAATCGAGTTTTCCTCACGGGAAGCCGAAAAAACCGTTTTCCAAAGCAGCTAAAGAAGATCTTACCGCATCAATGTCCCAAACATAGGCTAGTCTTCTTTTCTTCAATGAAACTGGTCCCTTCTCACGAGCAGACGGAATAGCCGAACTACAAAGGTCAGAACGTTCAATAAGAGGCAATAAATTAAAAAGGTCATCCACTCCATTATTTTTTGAAAGATTCTGGTCAATTAACTGGGCTACTCCATCATCAAAAGGAGGTAGAAGCGGTCCATTAACGACACTAGGCCCATTTATACACTCAATCTGATTCTCACTCGGCCCATGAACGCACTCAACCTGATTCACCAAGCAGGTCACAGAATTTTGGCCCGACAAAGACAAAACACCCCGGCCCAACTCTAGATCTAAAAAATCAGAAACTCCAGCACCTCCCAAAACCCCAGAAGCCTCTTTATTCAAATCTAACTCTTTGGGATTCTCGAACACATTATTAACCAACAAACTCTCTTTTTCCAAAACAGGCTCCAAAGAACTAAACCCAACAGCAGTCTTGGAACCCACCACATCTAAACCTTGAGAAGGACAAACATTGATCCCTATACTCGGTGGGGCCTCTTCACTTTCCACAGAGTTTTTATCCAAAACATCCAACCGAGAAAGGGACTCAGGAATTATCAGAACTTGCAGACGAATCAGAGGAATCCGAATAAGCAGGTTCTGACCCGTTCTTCAGAATATCAAGGAACTGTATTGGAGATTCTTCCACTAACTTAACTTTAAAAACATCTTCCTCAACCTTCAGAAAAACGATCTTGCGAATTAACTCAAAACACTCCGTCTCAATGCAAACTCGACCACAACTTATATCATCACGGAGAATAGTTAAATCATCCACATGAACCACCTTACCTAAATGCTGACATAAACTCACAAAAGTGTTTTCCTTCCAGCAAGATAGAGGTACACCATAGAGATGAATCCAAACGAGTCGTTTCTGATTAGTGAAGCCCGTCTTCCAAATATTGAACTCCAACACACCCTTTGATTCCAGCAGAGGTAGAAAATCCTTAAGACGAAGACTTTCATCAATGTTTCCCGGATCAATCACGATAAACTCCCACGAACAGAGTTAAAGTTTTCCTTTGCCAACCAATCACTTAAATCGTAAAGCGTAACAGATCTATCTACTCTACAAACCCAACTACCAGCTGCCGTCAACTCTAGTTCAACGTCTCGATCACAACACACGCAAACTCCGACTGACCCAAACCTGATCCACCTTGCACACCAACAGTAGGTGCTGAACCACCTCCAGCAGCGCCAGACTGAGTGCCGTTATTTCTTGTCAAACCACAACCTTGATCGGACGAAGCTACCAGCACTTCAGTACCTACATTCTCAAGAGGCCCGTTGTCAGAACGATTCTCCCTTCCCACCACCGCCTCGACAATAGTTGAATTTCTAGCCCTCCAGGCCAATTGCTGAACCCTGCTACCATTCGCTCTAACCTCATTCGACCTCTGCCTACCAACCTCCTCTCTGTCAAATCTAGCAAAATTGGCAAGCAATTTAAAATTTCTAATCCAACTCTTTTGAACTCTTCCAAACACAACATGCTTGTCCCGAGAACCTCTAAACCTGACGAAAGCGAACCTCTTACCATCTTTGTTAACCTTTTCAGGGATAAACACATCCAATAACTTACCACATGAAAACAGATTTTTCCAGAGTACTTTCGGTGTCGCGTCTGCCGGAAAATTTGTGACATACACAGCAAAAGAATCACTGAAACTACCCGAAGGATGAAGCCTAGTCCTATTACTGTTGGTTCTTGGATAATTTGGGGGGTGGGAATGGGGGTTAGAAGGGTGGGCTCTTTGGCTATGGAGGTGAGAATCTGGTGGCCGGTGGGCGGCCGGTCTCCTAGGGATGGGGTCTCTATGGTTTCTCTCCCTCACTCCTCTCATTTTTTCAGTTACATCTAGGTGAGGTGAGGTGATGTTTTAGAAACTTATTTACACCTTAGTGATATTCAAAATCTTGTTTTTTAAAAAGTGATGTTTGATGTGGTATACCCAAAATGGCCCTAGCTCTCTCTCTCTCTCTCTCAATATAAATGGAAACAAAATTATATATATATGGTACACATCCCTAATTTTTAGATACCATTTAGTCAAAATAACTGAAATCTAAACTTCAAACTAAAATACATCACCCAACAAATTTGGAAACCACCACAGTACCATTTTATAGGCACACCAATTTCAGATTTTCCAATGAAATGGAGGTACATGATTGATCATCCAGGCTCCAGCAACCCAATTCCCATTTACGATAGCGCAAAATCGACTAGCTTGCCAAAATCTGGTACTTTTTAGTTTCTTGGGCAAATCTATATTGTTTATCTTGTTTTTGTTACTAAAATCTTGTTTCCTCTTATTTGTGATTCTAATTTGTATTTTTGTAATTGGTTTCATGCTGATGTATCTCATATGGTTGTGTAATTCGCCTGCAATCGAAGTTTGCTTGGGAGGAATCATGTACCATATAGTCTTCCTCCTCCATGCATTGAAAAGAGCAAGGTTCATGCACTCACCATGGATTTTTGGCTATGTTGTAGTCAACAAAATTGAATAAAATCCTCGTCGAACTGGCCGGCTATATTACAATCTCGGAGGACGACTAATAGATTACAGATCGAACTTATGAGTGAAATTTCCATGCATATTTATGAGTCATATTGTATGACAACTACATCATGAATATAGTTTTGTTTCAACATGGGGGCAAATTGTTCACTGGAAGACAAGCGTGATTTAGTCGATATTGATAGATATAGTTTTGTTGCTTAGGCTTGTCGCATTTTATGTACCTTCAGCCGATAGATTTCGGACTATAATGTATAATGATGCTACAAGATTTCCCGGACTATACACATGTTAATTTTGCTTGGTATACGATTATCAATTGTATTACACGATTTTTTGAATGTGTATATACATTTGTTCCATTGTTTCTTTGATCATGAAATATACATGATTTATCAATGATGACACATGATTGTTTATGTGAGTATACACCACTAAATACTGTACTTGATATATAGTACTCACTAAATATTTCAGCAGCAGCATTTTTGTATTATCAAGTTTAAATGTTTTCAATTTAAACACTGGAAGAATTGGTCGATTTTGAATACTTTGAAGAATTGCAAAGCATTTGGGAAAATTTAGTGTACTTTTTTTTGAAAGTGTTAGAACACACGGTAGTTAAATGTTGTTTGTGTTTTAGAAAATGATTCTATATTAATTTGAACCGAATTACGTAGTCATGAATCTGCTCAGAAGGGGGCGAAGAGGAAGAAGGGAGTTGTCAATGCAGACGCTGATTCCGGTTGCTCCAGTGACGATTTAGATGGCTCTTTGGATAAGATGAGAGCAAGGCCTAGTGGTAATAGTTAATTATCAAATTAAAGTCCATTGTTATATACCGGTATGGTTTAATTTATTCTATACTGAATACAATGATTACAATGTGATGCTATTTTCTGTAATTGTTTTAGCTAAGAAAAGGTGTGTGGATGGGGTTTAACACGCCCCCTCACGTGTAGCTCGGTATGAATGTGCAGTCTAAGAGACTGGGATCTAAGCGATGGTATGAACATCGGGTCTACAACGTGGACAATGAATGCCGGAATATACATCGGCTCAAACCCAACATGGGTGAATGACCATCATCGACTTGGGCCTGCTTTGATACCATATTAGAATTTGGTCATCTTCCCCTTAGAAGACCTTGTAAGGGGAGAAGGTTACGTGTAGCTCGGTATGAATGTGCAGTCTAAGAGACTGGGATCTAAGCGATGGTATGAACATCGGGTCTACAACGTGGACAATGAATGCCGGAATATACATCGGCTCAAACCCAACATGGGTGAATGACCATCATCGACTTGGGCCTGCTTTGATACCATATTAGAATTTGGGCATCTTCCCCTTAAAGTCCTTGTAAGGGGAGGGGAGAAGGTTATCCAATCTTATATGTTGAATTGAGGTACTACTCTCAAGCGATGTCGGAGGGGTTTAACAGATTCAAGGAAACATCTGACTCAGGTTTTACAATGATTGTGATTAGGGTCAATTACATCTAAGTTACATTTTCACAACTTAATTACACTCTAGTGATACTCAAAATCTTGTTTTCAAATAGGTGATATTTGAGATTGAATACCAAAAATAGCCTTTTATATATATATGGTAATGAATCTAATGATATCTAATCCCTAATTTTCTGCTATAATATATTCAAAGTAACTGAAATTTATTTTCTATGAATAATTTCATGTCAAACTAAACTCGTAGTAAGGCAGGTACCATATTTATGCATGAGAAACATACCACAAAATTTGTTTATTGGTACAACATGATCATTAGATTTGAGCTACACACTTCACACTTGTTGCTCGCTAGCTACAACAAGAATGACAACATGGGAGTGCTTCAGTTGAATTTTCTTGTTATAATTTTGTTGCTTGGGCTTTATATTTTTTGAACTATATTTAGTACCTGGTTTTGTTAATCATGGTAACTAATTTCCGGGATATACTCATTTATTTGACTAGGTGTATGATTAATAAATACAATACATGATTTATGCATGTGGTGTCGAGATTTTGTTTCTTTCATCATTCACATGATTTATCAATAATAATACGAAGTAAATGATTATGCCAGTATACACCATACACGACTACTTTTTTTAATAGGTACATGATTTCTCAACCATGGTACATGATTTATGGGCGTAGTGTTTTTCTACCTTTTTTACTTGTTATCCGGTACATGATTTATAAATCATGATGCATATTTTTTTTGTATTGTGAATAAATGTGCACACTATCGGTACCCTAAACCTTAGTACATGGGAAATTTTCAAGAAAATGAACCCTCGCTATCTAATTATAGGTGATACATATGTTTAATACTGATGCATGCGAGAATAATAAGATAGATACATGAAAATGTTTCCATAACAATTGTGATGCTCGATTTTAATAATTTGATGCATTTTTTCCCTTTACGTACACAATTTTACAGTATGGTACATATAAAAATTAGTCACCTGCTTGTGTACCTATTTCTCAAAAAATTAACATGTACCCGAAACTTCATTTAAATTATGCACCACATTGTGAAAGAACATGTATACTACGTACCAATCAAGTTGCATATGAATTGCACGTACCGGATAGTAAAAGATTTACATGTATCAGATAATTAAGGGTTCATATATATGACTTTGAGTTAGTTTTTTTTTTTTTTTTTTCCTTCTTCTTCTTCTCTTGCTACCCATCAAAATTCACAACTCCAAAGCCTGGGGTTACACAAATTTTGCTCCCCTGTTTCATTGACAAGCTTAAAAACAATTTGCGAAATAATTTCGATATCAATCTTTTTAATATGTGTTTTCCAGACCAGTCATAAGCCCCAGGTGAGAGCCAACAGTTTAGTTTCATTAAGGAATTCTCTTACTAAAACCCAAACTCAAGCTCCATTGTCATCGCGTAAAAAGATCCAATATAGATCCTATGTTTGTGGTTGGGTTGACAACCCCATGATAGTAAGCTTAACTCAACCCTCAACCTTCACGCCAACCTTTCTTAGTTTTTGGAAGATAAGAATTTATGAGATATGGAACTTGGAAATAACGTGGTTATATAATGTAAACTTCAGACTTGTTGGAATTCTATATATTTGGTTAATTTATATGACTAATTATAGTAACAACTAATATGGGTTGTTACCTAGCTAAAAACGTGGGATTGACCAAATCAAATAAAAGCATATGGTACTTAATTAATAAATGTTATGAGTAATTCTGGAAGGGTAATTTAGTCATAAAAAAGCATTAATTTGTAATAAGAATTGGATTTTGTCACCTCAACGTAATAAAGATTGTTTCATTAGTAATGTAAGAGAGATTTTTTACATCATTCATGTGTAATAAAGATCCAAAAATGACACTACAATGTAATTTTCCGTTGTGATTATTATCAATGCCAAGTAACTTAGTTTAAATTCTGTTTCGTATTAGACGGTGATCGTTTTGGTAATGATGATTCATGATTCATCATGTTTTCCAAAATATAAAGTACGTACTGTATATCATTTCGCTGCATGACATTGAATATTTGATCATGTATAATTTTCCAGTTTGTTGGTAATATATCAGGGTGTGATAATCTTGGAATACTTCTTTGGATCGTGTTGTCATTTTCCCTTACAGAGCTCCCGCTTGCTCCAGCCATGATTATCGTATATCAGAAATTATCTTGTTTGTTTGTTGGTAATATATCAGGGTGTGATAATCTTGGAATAATTCGACCCTACAGTTGTTGCCGGGGTTACACGAATTCCTTGTTGGGATAATCCAAGAAGGCAATCTTATTCAGGCAATATGAATTTCGATCAGAAAGTAGAGAGCATGTATGAGTTTTCGTTGTTGTTGTTTTGGAGACTGATCACTTCAATAAATAGAAGCGAAAGGTGTGAACGAAGTGGTGTATCTGTTCAGAACGAAGTGTTATGAACGAAAGGTCACGTTAGTTCACGAACAAGCCTGTTCGTTCACGAAGAGTTGCAATGTTCCAAAAAGGACGGGGCGCTGCCCCGCACCCCGCTCACTGACCTGGCCCCAGCCAGGGGCTACGCCCCTTGGAACCCCGCAGGGGCGCTGCCCCTCGCAACCCCGTACAGGGGCGCTGCCCCTTGCAACCCCGCGAGGGGCGCTGCCCCTCGACCCCGCAAGGGGGCGCAGCCCCCTTGACCCCCGCTTCGTATTCGTGGTCGATAACTCGTTGGCTCAACAAGCGTGCACTCCGCACTACCCAAACTTGTTCCGAGCTCAACGAGAGATCGCATCAGTCTCTAGCAGATCACATTACTACTAAAATGAATTGATGACACTAAAATCACCAACACAGCTAATGTGACTGTGAAGAAGAAGAGTGCTGGTTTCTACCGTAGCAATCTGCAAACTACAGTTCCAGAATTAAAACACCTGAAACTGACTGAAAGACACATAGCAGCCATCAAGCATACTCCGTTCAAGTTTACTGAAAGTGTTAACTGATATCTAATTGTTATTGCAGTATTGGTTATGGGAACACACTAGTGTTATACATCCTCGGAGTGATCGCCTTTTCCCACGTTACCTGCGTTGGGATTTGAATCGGCTTCACCAGAAGCTTTCAAAGATTGATCTTCATGTTGAATATTACAAACTGGTAACAAAGATTCATAGTAAATGCTAATTACCTAATATATATCTGTACTTTGCACAATTCACTTCAACTTTATGTTGTTGTATTTACAGGACATTACTACCGTTCTAAAGCCAACCTCATGGGAGAAATCAATATTCAGGGCGCTGATCAATGAAACACAAGACACTCGTTTCCCCCTTGACAGGGACACGCAGGCTCAAACATGTCATTTTTCTGAGAAGAGAACAGTGGAACCTACGCATTGTAATGCCAATGCTGTCGCAGGAAAAGGTATAGAAGGCGATGATGAAGCTGTCGTAGCAACACCGGAAACAGGAACAGGTAGTCAATGATGAAGCTTTCGTGACAACTCTGAAAACAGGAACAAGTATTGAGGATGCTGTAGTTAAAAGTCTCCGTCGTGCAGTGTAGGGCTTGGAAATTATTCCAGTTCGAAAAAGGAAGGACCTGCAGCTATCTTGGTTGACAAGTTGGGAAGCGCTATGGAGAAGTTGGATGTTACTAATAGTTGCGATCATGTGCAGTTGTCGGAATTACTAAAGGAGGAGGAGGAACTGATGAAAGAAACCAGGAGGGGAAGATCGAAGTAGTAGACAAAGTGAATCAGCTTTTACAGGACAATGATAATGTGATTAAGAGCATGAGGCAAGAGAATGCTGATCACAATGATAAGGTTTTCAATGAGATGGAATTACGCATGAAATTGTTGGAGCAGGAGAAAGTGCTAATTCAGATGCAAAGCGAGCGTGACATTCTACAACGTTCATTTGAGTACTGAGAAGAAAATCAATGCGAAGTACGAATATGATATTACCCTCCTAAGGGAGGATTTATGTAAGAAAACCACTCAGAATGAGTTGTTAACCGTGCAGCTAAGCGAAAGAACAAAAGAGCTTGAGAAGGTCATATCAAATCTTAAAAAACAATTGAATGATGCATCATCTTTCGAATGCCAAAAGTTGAAAGCCCTGGAGAAGAAGTGTGTTGACCTTGGTGCTCTTTACGAGGAACGTCAACTTAGCTACTTGAATTTAAAAGCTGAGATGGACAGAGTTAAAACAAAATTTGCTGCAGAGAAATCTAGTTTTACGGAAAAGATTAACAGAATGGGGGAAGAGCTTGAAAAGAAGAAGAATGCTTTGCGTCTGCATAAAAACAGTCTGTCAGAGTTCCAGCAGATCCAATTATTAGTTGAATGTAAGGTTGCTGAGCTGAAGACTATTTGTACTCAGGAAGTAATTGATTTGTCTGATGAGGTTGAGATGTTACCTATGAAGAAAGAGATCTTCCGGTGGGATCCGCGTTGTTTACCAGTTAGGCAAACCACGGGACCTGTAATGGAAAAGTTGCGAACAAGCCTAGAAACTACTGTTGGGAGGTATTGTAATTTAAGTATAAGATATTAATATATATTAATATTCTTAAAAAATTATGGCATTTGAATATCAACACTTGTGATCCTGTATATGTTTATGGCAGTGTGATATGGCGTGGAGATGGACCGTTTGCTGAAGTTACTGCTATCGATGCTTTGAACGTTTATCGATTCTTAACTAGTGATGTAAGTATAATACTGAAGGGTTTCATTCAGTATACAGTGTTGCAAGCTATAAGCGAGTGATTTTGTACGTTTGGGTTACAGATTATCGATTCTTGGGGTGAGATACTCATGAAGGACTTAAACAAGAAAGGGAAGATGACATCGACTTTCATCTTTACGAGTCATGTCTTGGTATGAGTTGTATTTACAATAGAAGCGTTTCAAATAGGTATGTTAATGAGTTTATGTTCGTCTGAACATTTTTATTGATTCTGTATCATCAGGTTGTTGTTTCAAAGAATGGGGGATCAGATGCAATAAGAAAGATAGTAGATTCTCAGATAAGAAAATCTGTGGAGTCGAAGTCAGAGGTCATCATTCTGCCAGTAAATTCAGTGAACCATTGGACATTACTGAGCTATGATGTCAAAAGTTCAACATGGACTTTCTTCAACTCAATGCAACCGCGTTCTGGTAGAACTGACCCTCACTTGAAGCAATGTTTCCCACTGGTATGTAGTTCTAGAATAAGTACATAGTCCAGATTGGCTAAGTTACATTTGTCTACAGCCAAGTATGTTTTGAAATAAAACTTTGGACATGGGTTACGATAATTACAGATTGAGTACATGGAGGAACGCATGTTGGCAGCATTGATCGAGTTGAAACAGAATAATCTACTGGGAAAACCGAACAAGAATGAGAACATTCCAGTGCAGCAGATTAAACCACCCCAACAGGTTTGTGGTTCTTTAGACTGTGGAGTTATTGTTTGTCACCTAATGGAGAAGATCCTGAAGAGGCACTCCATTGGTACGATAAAAACATCCGATACTGGGGTATACTGTGAATCTACCGCTGCAGATTACAGGCGCCACATGGTTGAAAGTTTTTGGTTTCCTGAAGGCATGAAAGACATGATGGAGTAAGCAATGTGACATATTCGACGAATTCGGTTAAGTATGTTATACTCTGCATGCATACTTCTATATATCCACTTAATTCTGAGAAATGTTTAGATTCATGATTTTGCTCAGAAGCTGTAACTTTTGGAGTTAGTGTGGGATCTGTGTAGATCTAGCTTGTACTAGGTACAGAATCTATAGATGGATAGCTTTATTTTGTTACACAAATGACTTGTGAATTAGAATGATGTTTGTGAATGTTGTACAATTATGGTTTAAAGACTTGGCTAATATCACCATGTATATATCATTTCCCATTGCATTCTGAAACGGTTTTTTCTACGTTACAACATGCAGTAGTGCATCACAATACATTAAATGTTGTTCCGTGATTGTACCTTATACGAAGTATTTGAGGAAGCACTTTGATATCTACTTTAAATTGCATTGGATTCCTCTTCTTTTAATACTAGCAAACCTCATTGCGCCAAGTGCCATTTGACTATGTTCAAATCAAACATGAAGATTGCATTTCTTTTGATACTTTTAAACTCTTACAGTTTGTCTTTTTACTACATGTCCTTCTATTTTGGTTTGTTCTTTAACTTTTAACAGAGAGGACCATAGAGTAATTAGGTTCATATATTCAAACTCATACACCATAAAATTTTATATATCAACTCTGCAGCTTATCAAGCCGAGGTTGTAGTCAATAAAGTTGCAACATTGGTAGAAGTAAAAAATTTAACCCTACTAATAAAATTGTTATCCTATTTGGGATTTTCGAATTCCTTCAATCGAAACAATGTAGCTTTGGATGTTGCGTAATGGCAACTTAATCAGCACCGTGAGCCCTTTCGGCAGTTGAGTGCACCCGCACCAGACGTAATCGAACTAACTAGAGTCGAGGACTTCGCCCCTAAGCTAGAAGCCCTAGCGTAACTGGCACCGGCACCGGCACCAGAAGTCGTAAAGAAGGCACCATTTAGCATTAGGTCCCCTTCAGTTCTCCAGTTCCAGTTCTTCCATTCACTTTCTGGTGCATCTTCATGTTTGGTCACCTGCACCATTTCAATAATTTGGTTAGTAGATGTAACACTTCAATTTTCAGCAACCAATTCTTTCACTTTCAAGAAGTTGTTAAAACTCTACTTCAAAAGGTCATGACAAGGCACTGCTACATTTATTCAACTGCAACATTTCATTAATGTCACATCTCTGCAACAGTTTTTCATACTCAAGTTACCACTGCTAGTTTTTAAATGTATCATGTGACATCATTTATAAATAATAACAATTCATGGTTAAAACGTTAATTGTATGTAAATATTTGTATGGTACCTTTTAATCGGAATAGAGGTAAGAACTAAGAAGTAAATAGTTTCTAACCTCTTTGCTGAATCTAATATCAGGTGCAAGAAATCTGTTCCCTTGACTATTAATAGTTGGATTTGCACTGCCACCAATTGCATACATTTCCCAGTGGGTGTAGTCATTGTTCACCACATGGAAGTAGCCATGTCTACATCTGCAATGTGACATGTAACAAATTGATTGAGCAACTTCCTAAACAAACAAAAATCAAGGTAACAAAAAATGTAATCGAATTAGTAAATTATTTACCTCGGCATTCTCTGCACGAGCCCTTCGCCAAAGTGATTGAACGCAATTGTAACCTGCATACTCTTATCCTGGCTATACGAATCACTATGTCCCAAAAGCATGACCTTATCATGATGAGTCATAAAGTTATTTGAAATAGTTATAGCAGTAGACCCCATAATTGCGTCAATCAACCCGTCCTCACAATTTGAAAACGAGCAATGGTCAACCCAAACATGACTCCCTCCAAAAATCGACACCCCGTCACCGTCAGACACCGTCCTCCACCCGTAATGCCTAGGCGAACTCCGCACCATCGCGTTACCGCCTTGCTTGCAGTCATGTATGTGCACCCCATGTATAATAATGTTGGTCACATATTGTATGGTAATGCAAGGACCATTGGCAATGTGTACACTAGCACCCCTGCCATCAATTGTCTTGAATGAGTTCATGATCAGTTCCTCCTTTAACCGGATCACCATGTCACGGGCAAATATGATCCATAACGGCTTGTCTTGTATAACGGCATGACGGAGCGTTCCCGCTTAGGATTGACAGGGTCATCATCTCCAGAGTCAGTCACGACGTAAATTTTACCGTCCCTACCACCAATGGCGTTCTTGCCAAACCCAATCGCGCAATCCGCCAATCTTTGGCGGTTTTTCTCCCAATTGGGGTCACACCTCCAGCAATCATCGATGGGATTACCTGTGTTGCATGACAAGAATCCCAATTTCCTCCTTGATGCATTCAATTTCCTGCATTGTATATGAGATGACGGTGTTATATTGTAACATAGCGAAAGATCAATTCTAAGAAAATACATTTTAAAATTGTGACATTTTAACTAGTGTATGTAGTTAAAAGAATAGTACTATTTAAAAATCGAGTGACAAACACGGGTATAACTTACGAATGAACTTCTTCGACAACAAGTTCAGGGTCATGTACTGCAGCAGAGGAGGCAAGAATGGGTGGAAGTACAAAGGAGAAGAGGATTAGGAGAACAAATGTGATTGAAGGCAAGAAAGCCATTAGAACTTGGTGGTGGAAAATGAAATTAGTGAGTGAGTTGTTTGGAGGAAAAGAGAGGGAATTTGATTGGGTATATAAAGGGAATTAAAGCCGGACTAGAAGGCGTGAATTAACTAAACATGTAGGGACCCCTTGGCCCTTAGGGTACTTTGTGATTACCGGTTTTGTGGGGGGGAGTCCTTTTCAATCTCATATGGGTTTGGTTTGTTTAATTTCACTTTGGTGGTTAAACTTTAGTCAAGTGTGTTAAACTTTCAGAAAATTAGGTCACTTGCTATACAACCTCTAAGTAAAAGTAAAACTTATATTACGCATGTAATTAAGGAGTAGTTGTTAATCGTTTATATCATTCTGATTTCTGACTTGCAAGTCAAAATCTAAACATTATAATTCAGATACAAAGGTGGTTTTTAAACTTCAAATACGCATATACCACTTTATACATGCGTCGGGGTTCGAAGCTCTAACTTTTCAAATCTTACTCCATCATCCTCACCACTCAGCACCTTATAACTCCCGAATCCGATACTAAGATGATCATTGACTTTGCCGCACGGTCATTTCTCCCATTTTCACCTATTTAGGTAGATTTGTCCTTAATTTTTCACACCATTACAACTATTTCCTCATATTCTCTATTATTGTCCTTTGAATCTCAAGTCTTAACAAGCACTTGATTGACTACTTGTATTTAATTTGATTGCAAAATGCAAAAAGAAGATGAAAAGACACAGAGCAACCCCTATTAAATGGAGCGGGCTTAGGTGGGCTATCCCGGCCCGATAAATACCTACAAATAGAGGCATTTCCTTACTATTCATATAAAAAACATCGAATTTTGATCTTGAACTCTTCTAATCAGGTCGCATTTGTTACTGCTTGCTGGATCATGTGAAATGCACGAAATGCTTTTCTTTTCTCTAACACTTCAGTGCAAACTAATGTTCTTATCGCAAAATTTAGAGCTTGCCTAAAACAAAATGGTTCTTTAGTTACTTCCTCTATTAAAAATATGCAGCAGATAATTTGTTCTTGGAAGCCTCATAGTCATCTAGATTATATCTTGAACTGTGATGGTTCCTCTCTTGGATCCCCGAGGCATGCAGGGTTTGGGATTATTATCCGGGATCAATTAGGGAGGTTTATACGTGCTGCTGCTGCTTATATTGGTTATGCAAGCAATAATCTAAGTATGTTTGTATAAGTACTTCTGTAGCTATAGTAGTAATATATGATCTTTTTTTAAAAAAAACTCACCATATTACACGAACTTTCGACTATTAGTTTTGCATTTATCACACGATTGGCAAAATTGTAGCTTCTTGGTCGATTTTAAATCAATGCCAAATTATAATTGTATTATTAAATGAAGAAAAGTTTTCTCCAAATTTAGCTCTAAATAAAAAATAATTATAAAAAGGGACCCAATGGACCACTTGTAACATAAAGATTGCTTGATTCCCCAGGTGTCACATGTGTTTCGATGCAAGTTAGTTTAGACTTGGAGCATAGACAATTTAATCATTTTTGTGACCGCATGCTTAGTTACTCGAGGAATATAATGTTGTTGGCTTTATTGGGAAGGAGAATTAAGGTCGTTGATCTTAAGTCTGAAGCTCCATCATATTAGGTTGAGACACATATATGTCTTGGGTCCAAGAACCAATGCCTTACTTGAATTGAATTGATTAACAAAGATCACGTCCTTAGCTAATCATAATATATCTTGTCTTTGGATTTTAGTATCTGGGGGCAACATATTAACCAAGTCCAAGACAAATGTACTACACGGCTTATGAGTCATCATCATGCATATTGCATATATCGTGATTTTCGAACCAAAAGGTTACTACTAGTACTAACTGATTTTTTAACCCAAAACTGCGCGCCAAATAAGTCCCTACGTAGTACCTAGAAAAGCAGGGATAACTCATAACTAGGAAAGCTGGACTATGACTTAACCGTCGAGGGATGTTCAAGATTTCGCCTTTAAACTTGCTCTATGTATGGTCGGACAGAAGGACCATTACATGATTATATGACCACTACGTACGTACGTATGGTAAATTATACTAGTATATTGTACATTTGGGTTTCCTCGATGCTATGGAGAAGAGCTCTTCTTCGAACACTCTTACCGAAGGACCCATCATGAACTGTGACGGATATGATTTATTTATGTCATTGAAATTTATGCACCTGAAATGATATTTACTCAATATGAAATTCTTTGTAGCATGCTTATTCATTCCAATGTTTGAACCAATGTAGAATCATTGTGTGAGAAATGAAACATGCATGGTGGTGGCATGGTGCACAATCTATGATGAATAATACTGTACTTCATTGGGTTTTGGTTAAAAGAAAATGAGGATTCTGTCTGATTCCTTCATTTAAGGCGAGTTCAAGCAACTCAACATGCATGTTAGGCTACTTTAACTACATATAGCAAAAAGCGAAAATCGTTTAATAGGTTTGTTTGGCCTATAGACTTAAATTAATCAGAGATATATATACAAGATTACAAGTGCATTCCGACTTGGATTTATATATGTGGAGTACTAGCTACTTTTATGATCCGACTGTCGTCGCATCTCCTGACCTTTCGTGGTTTTACTTTATATTCCAAAAACATATGTCATTTTCCCTTTTGCTACATAACGATTCTACGTAACTGACTTTACCTATGGATGGCAAATATATGTAGTCTATGTTATCTTTGAACTGAAATGATCTGAATTGAACTGAAATGAACGGATATGAACTGAATTTAACAAAGTTGAACTGAACTGAATTTATTTGTAATATAAAATACTATTAAGCTAATTTGAACTGAACTGAATTTAAAATAATCAACGTACATCTCGACGAAATGATATTGACTGTTTTGACCTACGGTTACACGATTTTTATTTATGATATCACCCCAAAGTACTCATACTATTGAAAATGGTGGTGAGGTGTGGGATGTGTAGTATAGATATGATCATGTCTACTACTATGTGGTAAAAATACATTGCTTGGTTTGAATAATTTTATACTAGCATTCTACCAATATTTTAATACTTATTGGTGAATAGTGACGGATTTTTTATACATGAGGACAAAATCAATTTTGTTTCCATTAATTATTGAAATTAAAATGGAACCATGCACCATAATTTGCTCATGCATAGAACATGAAGGAAATAGTGTCGTTCTTGTTCATGACCACCGACAGTATTTATTTCCGGTGCTTGAACATAATCAAAATTTATCATATAGTAGTACAATAATTATTATTTTGAAGAGGAATTACGAAGATAATATATAAGCCTCAATATATAATTAGCTAGCTTTCATTGTCAAAATTGATTCTCATTTATCATCCGTTGAATGATAATCTTTTGCGACAACTCTATGATCAAGACCACTACGTACGTCGTCACTTTTACTTTCTAAAATAAAACTACATGATCCTGCTTTTCCAAATAAACAATATACTTTTTCGTCATTTTCCTCTGATCCAAAACTGCACATTGAAAATAATCAAAACACAACATTAAAATCCGCATTTAAAACATCATTGTGACAAGCAACTGAATTTTCCTCAAGAACTTTTCTTGGTCTGGTTACGTACTCCAAAAGTTTCGTTTCACGTTTTATGTCGTTTTACAGTTATAATGTTGGTTCTATGTGCATGGTGCCCCTTAACAAATGAGAAAGGATCTTTTGAGATTTGTTTACGCTAACGATTTATTTTTTAGAATATGTTGTTGTGTCTCGCACATTGTGATTTTGTTGTATACTAGCGCAACATGCAAAACACACAATATTTCGTCCCGACCCTTGATCACATAACGTGTGATCAGGAGTGGATAATATTCGGAAGACACTTGTCAGATCGCCATGGAATGCCGAAGTAATTAATTAAGGGGACAAACCCACTTAAACGTAAAGTTCACTACAAGAAATACAGCTTTTAGCGACGGATTAATAGATACGGATGGCATCGCTACTCGTAGCGACGGATAAGGACGAACTGCGCTCTAAGCTCAGTTCGTCCTTTGGAACACCCAATCCGGCTTGCATTTAGCGACGGATTAGTTTTATCCGTCGCTAAATTGGCGACGGATATAACTGTCCGCCGCTATTGGAGTTGACCAATATAAAAATAAAAGGGAAAGAAATTGGATAATCAACTTATAGTGACGGATAAGGTGATCCGTCGCTAACTAGCGACGGATGATATAGACGGATAATATCATCCGTCGCTAAGTTCTGTATACAGATCGCGATCGTCTTCTTCCTCCCCCATTTCTTCTCTGCCTCTCTTCTCTTCTCAACCCGCGAAAATAACAAAAATTTGAATCTTGAGCATTACTCATCCAAATCGAGCAATCTTGGAGTCTATTCGAAGCTAGTGGAGCAAGGAACAAGATTGGGCATTCAATTCCATTACCCATGGACCATTTGTTCCAAAATTGAAGGTAATTTGCATAAACCCCTAACTTTGAAATATTTGGGAATTCGTTGATTTTCGATGTGTTTGAGCAAATTCATGTTTATGTTTAGTTCCTACTAGGTTGCTTAACAAGTATTGAGTAGTATATTATCCTTGAACTTGATAATTTGATAGATTTATGGTGAAATTGAATTCTTAGTGATATTGAGTATTGAGTATGGATGGTAAATGTTGAAATTAAGTATTGGTTCAAGGCCTATGTCATAAATGAAGAGAACAGGGTTGATGATCCATATCTCCATACCCTTGTCACTGGGCCATATAGATTGGCACACACATATGAAGGTTACATAGTCAATGGCTTGAGATTCCACACGGTTGGCCATTCTAACTCGGTCATGGCAACCACCAACTCAGGGGTTTCTGTCAATGCAGCAGATACAGGATCACCTGACATGTTTGAATTCTACGGGAAGTTGAAACGAGTCATCAGACTTGAATACCCCGGAACGCCTAAGAAAAGGGTCTTCCTCTTCGAAGTTAATTGGTATGATCCTACTCCAGAAGGTACACACATGATTCGCAAAGTGAATCGGTTGACATTAACTTGAAGAGGAAGTATAGGAAGTATGAACCTTTTATCTTGGCTACTCAAGCACGCCTGGTGATGTATCTTCCATATCCCACCTTGAAACGGTCCCAAAATGGTTGGGTGGCTGCTATCCATATACGTGCACACTCCAAGGTGGAGTACATTGAGGATGATGACTCAACGACTAACTCCTACCAAGAAGCGAGTGTGGACTTGGGTGCACTTGATAGGAACCCCGTTCATGTCATGGATGAAGGCATGCATCTTCACGATGGCACATTTGTGGACATAGCCACAGGCGATGAAGAGGGTACAAAGTATACTTACATGTATTGTCTGTGTGGTTTATTTGTTTATGCACTAAGTACGAAAGTTTTATTAATTACTGAATAAGTTGCAATTGATGTGTACATATGAACTTACATCTTTCATTTTGTATGGTTTCTTTGTATTTGCATATCCCCTCCTTGGTCCACTTCAGCCTCCCATGCCAGCTGTGTGATTCACAGTGCCTTATTGCTATCATGGTACGATTACAAACTGGTTCATTGGTGTTAGTGATATGTTAGCCACTGTATGTGTTTGGGTGATATGTTAGTCACCATGTGTTAGTGAATTTAGGGCTATGTGAGTTGTATGTTGATCCAGGTCCAATCTTTTAACTTTCTCCTTTTCATTTTGTTTTTACAGGCATGTTCGTGTTGATTGAGATCCTTTGGACTTGGACTTGTTACTTTGCAATGTTGGATTATTAGAGTTAGCAATTGCATGCATTGTAACTAGTTTAGAATCTTCGACACCTTATATACATTCGTGTGCAATGAACTTCCAATATTTGTCTATTTATATTAATGATTTTTTACCATTTTGAGTTTACTTTATGACTCGTTTCAATGAGGATTATGGAAAATTGATGTATATAGTGTATGTACAGGTTTTGGTATTATAAATTGGCTGTCAAAATAGAGAAAAAAAAAAAATTTACCCTCCAGATTTAGCGACGGATGATGTTATCCGTATCTATATATAGCGACGGATTATGTTATCCGTCTTTATATATAGAGACGGATGAAATTATCCGTCGCTAAAGAGCTTGAACCACATAGAGACACCTGTCACTCCGTCTAGCGACGGATAAGTTTATCCGTCTCTATATATGGAAATGGATAAGTATTCCGTCCCAACTTTGGTCAACGATGAAGTTTGCGACGGATCGTTTAATCCGTCGTTGAAAACAGCGACGGATAAGCTTATTTCATTAGCGACGTCACTTTTCGCAACGTCCTATTTAGAGACGGAGTCTCCGTCGCTAATGCCTGTTAGCGACGAATCGATGACTGATAGCGACGGATGGTGTCCGTCGCTAATCCGATTTTTCTTGTAGTGGTTGACCACCGGACTCTGGAATGAAATCCGCATTTGCCACAACATATGTATATTGATATAGAAGGCCTACGAGAAACACTAATAGAAATAAGGCCCTCTTTGATTCATTTGAAGATATTTTAACGCATTTGAACTAAAGTTATTTATCATAAAAACGTAGTACTCTACATCCCACATCACTTAAGAGTGAAAAAAGTGAAGAGTGTATATATATATATATATATATATATATATATATATATATATATATATATATATATATATATATATATATATATATATATATATATATATATATATATATATATATATATATATATATATATATATATATATATATATATATATATATATATATATATATATATATATATATATATATATATATATATATATATATATATATATATATATATATAAGTGTGTGTGTGTGTGAACTACCACACCATTCTCCATGGTATAAGGCTTTTTTGGTGACACCAAAAGCAAAATTGTACGGACTTAGGCGAAAGCGGATAATATCATGTTTTTGTGGCAGCCATGCGACAAAGTGAGTCAGTCAGTGACTACGCTTAATTAACCTAATGGCCTATGACATTATTTAATTGAATACTAGTAACAATAAATTGTGCACCGGCTATTGCGGCTAGGGTTTGTAAGTGGACGCGTTTGGTCTGAGTCGGGATGAAGTTTATGAATCATACCTAGTGGTGGCCGCATTCTTCCTCTCTCCGGAGCTCTACATGTTCGGATTGGGGGTGTGGTTCGTGGAGAGCCGGTGACCCGTGATCCACCAACCTTGATAATTTACTACTAGAGATACAAAACTAGCGAGCTCCCTAGAAAAGTTAATCATACCAGTCCATGATGAATTGAGTAGAAAAAACTTCATATGGCTACAAAAGTCAATAATCCTATTGGCCTACTCATTATTAGTAAAATCTAACGGTATAATTGCTCCAGATTTATCATTGTTCTCTGTTTACTGTATGTCTTTAATTTCTAAGCACCTTTTAATGGCCAAACAAGCAAGAGATTTTTACTACAGAAAGCAATTGGAATAGGACCTATTGACTTCGATAAAATTAAAGTGTGCAAATAGTTTCCGTAACTTGTGGTATCATAAATTGCTTCCAACTGGATTAACTTTTAACTAGCTAATCTTATTTTCAGTTTGAAGGATTCCCAAATTTCTCATAAATTGCTTATTCATGCTGGTTGGTTAATATGGAAATTTAGAAATGATAAGGTGTATAATGGGAAAGACATTACGTCGTCGACATATCTCTAATTTAAGAGAAATTAAAGACAGGATCATGTGGTTTAGCTCTAACAATCAAGCTTAGTTTTAACTAACTACCTACCAATTATTAGTTTCCAAAATTAATTTCAATATACAGTATACAGTAGAGACCTATTATATTAGCCACTAAGTGACACATAATTTTACTACCTTTTTTTCTTCCGCAAGCAATGGGTTTTAGTGATTCATCTAAAAGATTTAGTGAACACTATTGACAAATATTGTAGCCAAATCGTGTCTTTCTCACGTACTACATGTTAACATGTCATATTCTTTTTGATAGAGATCTATACGTACGTGGTGGTCATGGTCATGCACATTAAAACTTCAAAAGTTATATAATGACATGCAAACTTCATTCAACTCTTAATATTTGACTATATATATCACCAATGCAAGTTGAAGTCTTGGTTTACTTGCAATTAATTTCCCAACAACAATAATTCAATAGTCAATACTTATAAATAAAAATTTGCAATGAATGCATTTTATAATTTGGTTTAAATAAATATGGTATATTTCAGCATATACAAATAAATTTTCACCTCTGCGTGTTGAATTCGTACACCTTTACATTTACAAATTCATCACACCATGTACTGATTTTTTAGAGTAATCGTCACGAAATGTAATCCAGCAGGACTCCAATACAATTTTCCCACCAAAGAATATAGAAGCTGATAGAGCCACAGATGGACGACACTTGGTTACACCGCGTTAAAGGGTCGTCTGCATCAAGGGGTCTATAGTGACCACTGACCAGGGGCAGGGTTAGTCTCTTTGAAAAAGTTGCACCCTCACATGCATATTTTGTGCCTAATTTGTCTCTTAATTCTAACAAATGGCGAACTTTAATTAATACACCAAAATATTCTCTCAAGTCTTAACATATTGGTTGGCCAGGCCCAAGTACACTTATAAATTTAAACTAATATCACAAATCACAATCATACATGCAAGTTTATATATTTAAATACTTTAGCAGGGAATAAATAGTAGAGTATGATATAACACTATATTTTTGATAGATAAGATAAACTTAATTAATTCGTCAGTAATTTTTTCAAAGTTAGATTGAGTAACGATAGTTCTTTTCCAATTAGTTATATGATTAGCCACTTTATTCACATCAACCACCAAATAAACTTATTATAGTAAAGAAGATAACAAATCCCATGTTCAAGGTTTGTTTCCCTGGTTCATACTGATTTGATAAGAATGTTAAGTAATAATACCGCAAATCATGCACTGTCTTCTTAAGTGATAAGGATCTAGCCGTTGTCATCTTTGAAATGTGTCATATATATACTCGGTTTAACCTATGTTACAATATGGTGTATCTTTATTTATATATTTATATGTTGTATTGTACAACACAAAATATCATTAGACACTGCAAAATACCTGTTGTGGCAGAGAAAAAACCGTCATACTCAACTTTCCCAACATGTTAACTAACCAAGGAAGTTGGGATAGGAATTGAGCCAGTTCTCCATCAATCATCATGCATGTTATGAATAAATTTCATTTCATTTCCTTTAATTCAATGATACTAGGCATTACTTTTAGCTTTTTCCCTTGGATTGATTGAAACATTGCAACTTCCTCATCCACTAAAACTAAGACATTGAACAATTTGAACCATATACATGCCATATCCATTAGTCGTGATACATAACCAATTTATCTACTTGTCCATCTGATCTACATATAGTAGCTAAGTCAATTTGTTGAGCCCATATGCACATGCAATAGAGTTGTAGTTTCACATCAATTTTATATTTTCAAATCCAATAATGACTATGTAAGCTATTCAACCAAGTAATTGGAGAAATAAAGATATACATTCCTCATCTTCTGCATCATAGTGGGATGAGGTCATTTTCATTCCCATGAGTTCAGCTTCTCACATGTATTGCTTCGGCTTTGTGCAAGTATAGGGCCAAAATGTATCAAAATTTCATGTAATGGAACAGGACCATATTTTTCTACAAGTGCAAGCTTTATGTAAACAGAACAGGACCATATTCTACAAGTGTAAGCTTCACAGCCTCATAATATTTTGGCTATGACATATTGAAGAAAGTTCTTTGAAAAGTAACGATTTCGTTTTTGTAAAACAAAGGAAACTTCTTCCTTAAGTTGTATCTGTGTATTGCACTATGTGTTGGTTACACCATACTAGGCCTCTGAGGAAGTAGCAGATTGTAAAACCTGTCTTGCAAGAAGAAATGCTTTCCCTTGCTGTCAACAGCCTTTTTCCATCCGCACCATCCTCCATTGACTATTTTCTTGAGGTCTTCGCCACCCGTATAGTGAGGGTCAAGTATGAGAAACGCGCAATCCCCACTCATGTCATTGTAATCAACCCCCAAGAGTGTGTATGCAAGAACCCCTCCACCTGTAAATACAAAGGCATACACAAAACATTTGAATGGGCAGCGTGTGTTGTACCATTTCAAGTAGTTATAATATCTGTATATGTTAGCCATACAGGAGTACAGGACTATTAAACCAAGTAATGAAGTATTTAAGTAACTGAATAACTCTTGCTTTGCAATCTAATGGGAGTAGGAACTTAGCAGGATATTTGAATCGCATGATATGCGAATGATGATACAGAAATAGTACAACAGCATGAAAAGCTCAAAGCAATTGGGTGCGTATTCAGGAAGTATCTATTGTGCATATTCGTATTTCATTAGTTAATGTTTTAGTGTTATTTTCTTCACAAGAATTCTGAACTAAACTTCTAAACATATTGATGATAATACTAATCAAATCCCAAAATCCTACCAAAAAAAAAAAAAAAAAGGAGGTACCAAGAAATTCCATATCGACCAGAACAAGAAATAACCCAAATAAACTGATATTCTCCTAATACTAATAAACTCCTTTTGATTTCCATCAGCATTGGAGGGGGTATCTAAATACCCATTGAACATTGGCACGTGTATTTCTGGAAATATCCATGCATCCTAGCTCAAACTAAAGAAGAAAGAATGTGATAGATAATTATAAATTGCTAACCTATCATGATAGGTGTTCCTTGATTTTCAAAATGTGATGCAATCTCTCGACATTTCTCCGGAAATTCAGCTCCAGATCTCATGTTTATGACCTTGCAACTGACCTGTTAGATAGAGGTTTGATTTTCAGTTAAATTTGCTGAATCAAAGGAAAAGAGCAATATTTTCAGTTCAAATGCTGACAAAAGGAGATTAAGTTCAGAAGTAAAATTTACCCCTAGTAGCTTGTCCAAGACGAAGCTTAATTCAATGGCCCCAATCCATTCGCGTGACCCAATAAATGAAGGGTCCTTATCACCAATCTCTACCAGTGCTTGCTGAATTTCTCTGTAAGAGAACTACGTATAAGAGACTATTGATGCATGAAAAGAAGACATCAACCAGCTTACAACATGGACATGGTAATGTAGGTAGGAAGAAACTTTCGATATAGTATAGATAGAGCATAGAGCATTAATCTTAGAAAGAACAGCTTTATAAAAGCTCTTAAATTTGAAAAGTATTTCAAGCACGAGAAAAAAAATCGGTACAAAAGACTTGCTTCTTGCTAGGTAGTTTTGCCACTCTAGGAGGGAAAAAGGGAAAACATGTTCTACATATTTTTAAATGAAAATTGTTTCTTACCTATGCACCAATACAAGGAAAAAGGGAATGTGCGAATGAAATGTAGTTGCTGCATAAGTTGCATGTATAGTTTGAATGATGTTTTAACTACACAAACAATACCTGTGTAATGGGACACCAATGGAGGTATAGTGTTGCTGCTTGAACCATGAAATGATTGTCTGTAAAGAACGGTATGCACAACCCCAACCCTGAAAGATAAAATAATGTTAGAGACATACGGAAGTTTGATTTTCTGTGTATATATATAGATCTAAAAGACAACAAATCATCTACATGGCACAGAATATAAGTTTGATTTTCTCATATCCTGAACAGAAATCCTTATAATTTTGCCAGACTTGATCGCCTCCAAGGCTGCAGTATGCAGTGCATTACTTGCTCGGAGAGAAATTAGAAAAAGGTGATTATTTCAAACCAATAGCATGTACAAGTTTGGCAAAATACTAGCAATGCAAGAGGGAGCTACGTTACCGAATCATCAATTCCATCTTGGAGGTAGTGATAATACTCGTAAGAACCTTGGATGAGAGATACATTACCTCCAGAAACTGCATCATTGTTATAGCACCATGATAATGAGCATCACGATAAAGCACAGAAATAGAAGAAAGATGGTACATAAGTAGAGTTTAAGCAAGTTACCTCCACTGCTTGGAATATTCAAATGTACATCCCTGAGCAATGACAATCCTAGCATAAACAATGCATCAGTTTTTCTAAAATGTTCTTGAAGAACCGACTTAAATTTGTTAGACAGTTACCTTTTGAATTTGAATTGTCTCTCTTATTGTCCTTTGCCGAAGATAAGTTTAAGGCGTTAACAATTCTCAAGAGAGGGCGATCAAATGGCAAACCCAGTCTCAAGTGAAGGGCTTTACGAACTTCAACTGCAAAATGTAACGTCTTTATTTAAATATATCAATGAAAGCTCAAGAAATTATTACTCTGCTCTTCACAAATCACAACATAAAAGATTCACCCTCTAAGGTTATTCTATCTATGCTTGAAGTTCAACAGGCAAGAGTATATCATTCGAGCCAGACAGTCCACATGCATGACCACATGTTGAGTTGACAAGCTTTCAATGATCAACGAAAAACTAACTTGAGACACAATGCAGATTTTAATCTTCTCATCGTTTAAACAGCTAATGTCATTTCACAGGGTGAGACATTCTTCAAGTAATAGGCAATTATTCAACACGTTTCTGGCTCCACTAGTATTTCACATTGTGACACAGACTTTTTGCATGAAAACATGAAATACATCAATATGATCGCATATGTTCACGCATCTCCATTTAGAGTTATGTAAAAGAGATACTCCAACTCTGATCAATATTTTTCTTTTTGTGATATTATATACAGTGGGAACATTTCAAAATCCCAGCCTTTAATAACCACATTTTTATCTGTTGAAAGCTTTAAGAAATTAGTACCTTGCTTCATTTCTGTCTCCCCATAGCTAAGCTCATATACAACTGTAATCGGATGAAGAAAGCCAGAAGGCATGAAGTGGTACGGCTGTAGCTGCAAAAGATTATTTTCTCATTAGGTTTGCGAAATGGAGGTGTGCCAATATAGAAAACAAGGCAACTGAATAATACTTACAGCATTGTCATTCACACAAAACAAGTGGAATGTCTTGTGAAATGCAGAAAAAAATATGACTACATCTTGGTATTCTCAAGAACAAGCTCTCTATTGATTTAGTCATACATTCATCTCAGTGCATTCTAATAACTAAATAATGCATCCAAAACATATAGTATAAGCCTTAACAATCTATGTAGCCTAAATACATTAAACACAAAGTATTTGTAAAGAAAACCATTTCAGTACGAAAACGGAACAAATACGTATTTTATTGCTCACCCATTAATATATTGTCCATGCTTTCCATAAAGTGAGGTGCAAAACTGTGGAAATAAGCTATGGATGATTTTGGAATTAAATATTGCTTAAAATGTTTAAAACATAACATACGTTTATGGATTATTTTATTCTTTTACTTGGGTCTTCTTTATACTTCAAAACATGTTTCTTATAGAGAGGTCTTATTTTTATTTATGGTGTTTAGGTGTTTTATACTTTATATTAAGTAACAAAATATAGATAAAATAAAACGTATTTTCAGTGTATTCGTATTATGATATTTTGAATTTTACCGTTTTCCCGTATTCATTTCATATCTTGTTCATTTTTCGTATTCGTATTGTGCTTCCTAGTTTACAATAGATTCACACAGGACATTACACATTTACATCATAAACAATACTTACTCCGTCCTGCTAATGTTTGCTCACTTTCCTTTCAGGGCGTCCCCGCTAATATTCACACATCCCAAAATATTAAACTTAACAATTCTGTTGCTTTTTTTTAACGCATTCACTTTAAAATAACACCCCCCCACCCTAAAAAAAAGTATGCACAGTCAGTACCAGGATGGAGGGAGTACCATATTTCGAACCACACGTAAAGCATGTAAAGTAAAAGAGCACAGCTATAAGTTACTCTTCTCAACTACATGTAGCCATGACATAGAAATATGAGAAAGTTGTTTGGTAATGAAAAACGGAAGCTGATAATCTAATTATCTAACCATAGGTTGCTGTTTCAACAGATGTGGCAAGATCTTGTTTTTCAAGGAATGCAACTGCTGAACTAATCCCGGGATGATTAGGTTTGAAATTATGTCTGTCAGCAACAGTTCCCTGGTTGCATAGCACAGCACTTCTAACTTATGATTTACAGCCAAAAATTTAGCTTCTCCGTTTGCTGGTGAGGAACAAAAAAAAAAAAAAAAAAAAAAAAAAGGGAAAGGTCATGATACAAAAAGAAAGATCATTCAAGGTCCAAGAATCCATAAATATCAAGGTAACACAGGACAGCAGAGGTTGGCCAACATCCTGCAGAAAATATACTATAATTGTACCTGGATAATATTCAGCAACAGGCGGAGCAGGGTCAAGAGGATTTCTTGACCTGTTATACATGATGCTGACCGAAATGTTATCTACATCCTGGAAAAAAAAAAAAAAATCTTGATAGCTGCCATAAAGAATAGCCAATTTTCTGAAGATGGAATACATGGGATGTGAATTATTCCTAATGAGCTTCAATGAAATTTTATTACCTCCTCCACGGAGTTGAAGGATGCAGCACCTCTAGTTTCCGAAGAAAAGTACGAGCACCTTAGCAACTTCGTTTTGGACTCCTCAGCATATTGAAATGAAAAACCGTTATTTGGAAGCTCAGGTTGATCCAGATCTGCTCCATGAAGAATGACAGGTGGATTTTCAGCAGGTAAAGGTCTATTTTGGGATTCTAGGATATATGTAACTTGTGGGTCTCTAAGTTTGCGTTCTACATCTTCAATGCTTTTCTCATATGCACCTTCTACATCTGCAGAAATATATGTACTCAGCCACACGACATGAAAATCTTAGCATAAATATTATAGCATAGTATTTAGGGATCACACCACACATTTGCTTAGAGAATATACAAATAATATTGGACAATGCAATCTCTTTTTGTGGTTCTTTTCTATATTCTTTTAAATGTTCCATTTTCATTTGTTTCTGTTAAGTCACTCACCAATCTAAAGTAAAGGGAGAGAAGTGCTTCACCTTTAGTAGAAGCATAGTATATAGGCAGCTTCAATGGAAGTTGGCATCGAACTAAACAACCTCTCTCCCAAATATATTTCTCAGGCTGGTCTTCATACACAACATCATTCACTTTCTCCACATCACTCCCTTTCATGGATATGAAAAAACGGATATCACGATCACAATCACCACCACCACCACCATTATAAAGATCCAACACAGCTCCTATGGACACCTCTGCCCGGCTGCCCACACCATAGAGGGTCTTCCTCAGGCTTCTAACAGCTGAAACAGCAGAACCGGCTAATTTCTCAATCTTCAATTCATTTTTATCATTAAGAATCAATGCTCCGATCACTTCGAAACCCCCAGGAAGCAGGCTCCTCAATTCCTCTGTAAGTTCACATACCATGAGAATTAGCACATATACAATCTTTGCAATCCATCATTAGCTTGCATGACATTATAAAATAAAATAAAAAGTTATTTGTAATTTGAGGTCAAACCGAACTTAAAAAAAGTCAACAAAGTGTACACACGAAGTACTACATATGATCGTGATTCAGGAATGTAGAACAGATGAATACAGCTAAAGGTAGTACCTTGTGCAAGATAAATTGTACTAGATTGATAGGTAACATGAATAGAGAGGTGAATTATGTGTTACCTGATTCTTTGGCGATGTGAGGAGAGAGAGGATCGGAAGGAAGGTAATGGATGCAGCGGACAGTGGAGGCGATGGTAGGTGAAGGGAAGAAGGGCGATCCAATCAGCCATTGGAGACCAGCTTCTTTCCTCTGCAACAGCAGTTTCCGGCAAAGGATCCGGATTTCGACGTCGTTTTGGGTGATTTCAACCATGTTAGGGATTTGGGTTGTAAAATTGCAAATTGAGAGAGATTGAAAACTGAGAATAAGACTCTAGTCAAACAAAAGAGTATGAGAGCAATGTGTTACCTCGTGGCCGGTCGAACCGGATACGGCCTATTCAGTATTGTGTACTAGTTGTAAAGGCAAAATAAGCAATAGCATTTCGGTGTTCTATAATTTATAACCCAAGACACTTCCGATTAGTAGATGTTTTATGCATTATTATAATTTACTCATAAAACTAGACTTTAATGTGATTTGCTACACTTAATTACACTATAAAATTTAAATTTTAATAGTCATGACAGTGAATCTAAAATTAAAAAGCAAATCAAATATATGAAGCTTACGAGTAACTTACCATCGGAAAAAAATATGACGTCTCAAAAGTATGGTACAAGCAATAACAAATATAAAGATCACTCATTCAATATATATGTAGCTTATGGTCTCTTCAATACTGGGTGTAACAACTAACAACATAACATATGCATTTACACCTCACTATCCACCGTCTATCTCACCATAGAACCCAACATAGTTTACATCTATATAATATATAAAAGCAGAGTTCACATTCTAAAAATATCAACCAATCAGAATGCTCAATTTAAGTTCATGCTGACGTGTCAATTTCTTATTTAATTGGAATAAATTTATTTTAAAATTCACTTGGAAAACATTGACTAAAAATAGAATAAAATTAAAATTCAACTAAGCATATATCAAAAAATAATTAATCTAATATAATCTACTAAGCGTATTCCTGAAAATAAACGTGGTGAAAATATAATCTCCCCGGCAAAGAAGAGGTATAAGGTTGGTTTAGATATAGAAAAATAAGGTGGTAGGAAATTTGTATAGCCTTAGAGTAGTTGTAATATTTGTCGTTTCAAAAATAATAATAATAATAATAATAATAATCTCCCCAAATTCAAATTATCATGATAATTTGAATGTGTTATCATGCTTGAATTATTTAATTATTTGTCATTAAATTGAAAAAGTATCAGAATTGGCAACATGTTACAATAAAGTACATAAATTGGATACGGGCGCTCTCTCAAGTACAAAAAATAGATTTTATTCGAATATTATGACTGAAAGTATGAGATGTTGATTATTGATTGGAAGATAGAAAGTTGGAAATAAAGAGAGAAAGATGAAACCCAGAGAGAGGGAAAATGAGAGGAAAAAAATGAGAGGTCTCTCAAAATGTGAACAATACCCGGGGCTCTATAATTGAAACCCAAATGTGAGGTCAATTATAGACGTCGAGAGGCCTTTATTTTCCAAATCAAAATATGTTACAGGAGTTTTGTTGAATAACTATTAACTCCAATATTTGAATGCATTTGAGAAAAATAGAGTGAATGTGATATAGCTAGGATCTATGGCAAGTTCATGGTCACGGGGCAAATGAAAGACAATCATGTGGATGACACTATACTCAGTCTTAATTATGCCGAAATAATTTATAATAGTGGATGGGTTTGATTGTGTTCCATAATAACTGAAATAATAATTGCATTTGATGGTACTACCATGTAGGCTATCTATCCATAATAAGTGTATACTGGCTTTATCCTATTTTGAAATTCAAGAACTTAAGAGTTTTGCTGAATGAGAATTGAAATCCAATATTGGAACGCATTTGAGGAAAATAGGATGAACGTGATATGGGATCTATGGAAAGTTCATGATCACGGGGCAAACGAAAGACATTCGTGTGGATGACATTATACTAATTATGCTAAAACAGTGGATGTGTTCAATTGTGTACTCATGTGATAATTTACAATAACAATCACAATAGATGGTACTACCCTGTAGACTCTCTATCTATAATACATGTATTCTTGCTTATCCTATTTTGAAGTTCAATATATAAGGGGCTTTGTTGAATGACTATTGAACTCCACCCATTTAATTTGAGGAAAATATGGCGAAGGTGATATATGATCCATGACAAGTTCATGGTCACGGGGAAAATGAAAGACATTCATGTGGATGATATTATACTCAATCTTAATTATGCAGAAATAATTTATAATAGTGGATGGGTTTGATTGTGTTCCATGTTTAATTAAATTAATAATTGCATTTGATGAGACTACCATGTAGGCTATCTATCCATATAAGTGCATAATGGCTTCATCCTATTTTGAAATTCAAGAGATTAAGGGTTTTGTTGAATGAGAGTTGAAATCCAATATTGGAACGCATTTGAGGAAAATAGGGTGAACGTGATATAGAATCGATGGAATGTTCATGATCACGGCGTAAACTAAAGACATTCATGTGGATGACATTATACTCAGCCTTAATTATGCTGAAATAGTGGATGTGTTCGATTGGTGTACTCATGTGATAATTTACAAAAACAATCACAATAGATGGGACTACTCTGTAGGCTCTCTATCTATAATAAGTGTATTCTTGCTTATTCTATTTTGAAGTTCAACATATTAGGAGTTCTGTTGAATGACTATTGAACTCCAATATTGAAACCCATTTAATTTGAGGAAAATAGAGCGAAGGTGATATAGGATCCATGACAAGTTCATGGTCAAAGGGAAATGAACGACATTCATGTGGATGACATTATACTCAGTCATAATTATGACACATATGAATATTATGCATGTACGTGTTAAGTTTGAAGATGAAAATAACATCATGTTAAGTATTTTTTAAATTCAACATTTTTTCTATGGTAAAGGTGGAGTATTATATGACCGTGCTCATAGGGCAAAGGAAAGACATTAATATTGAAATAGCATAGTCCCGATGGTTATTGGAGGTCGATAATAGTACCAATGCCAATGAAAATGATAATGAGGTGATACTAAATTGCCATATGACATTCGAATCCAATGAAAAATACATCCTATTAAGTTTTTGGATACTATAAGATGTTCCAAATAGTTGGTGCATAGTAATGCTTATGAGAAACATAGACCAAGTAGAAAGATAAACAATTGTGTAACAATACACATATGATCGATATCTTTCTTTATTTGTTGTTGCACACAATCAAATTTATTTAGTAACAAGTGTGCGTACAACTTTTTTTTATGCCCCGTCGAGTACTCGACGGGTTAATTAGCTAGTACATAATCTAATGGCTTGGTAGACATTAGGGGTGATCGGGTGGATATTGATCTACCATTTCACTATGCGTGGTAAGTCTCACCGTGGGCGTGGAACCCACCGCAACATACGGTTTAACCGTTAGTTCAATGCTAAAATCATCGGTCCGATCGTCTGGTTCGATACGGTTTCACGAAACAGTACTGATAAAACTACAACCAGTAAGCTGGTCGGGAAACAGCTCCGCCACTAGTCAGTGTGCACAACAAAATCTAACATGGCGGCAGTATCTTCGCCGTTAAACCTCCGAAACCAAATAATCCCAATCCCTCCACCACACTCTTCCACCCCATCATCATCTTCTTCTCCTTCACTTCACACTTTTCACCTCAAAACCCCTAAACTCTTCAAAATCCCAAAACCCCCCCTAAACCCGATAAACCCTTACCCTCCAAGAAAACCCCTCCGCCACATACCCGCCTCCGAAACCCCAAACCCGGAACCCGAAACCGACAAAGAACTCCAAGCCAGAGAAGCAGTTGAAGAGTACTTGCTAAAGTTTGGAGCTTTAAGTGAAGACGCCACTTCCATTTCAGTGAACTGTCCCAACTATGTGAAGATGTTAATTGACAGTGTTAGTGACCTTGATGAGTGGAATTCTTGGAACGGAGAAAAGCCGGTTGAGTTTAAGAAGAAGGTGTATGCAATGGCGGAGGAGAAAGGGGATAAGGGTGTGCTTGCTTTCTTGGAGAGTGTTGGTTTGTCTCTGCCTTCTGCTACTTACTTGGCTCGTTACGTTGCTTCGTCTTCTTCGGGTTATAATAAGCTCCCGAGGCTGATTCAGAAGGTATAATTTGAGTGTTTGTTAGTGTTGCATTTGTGTTTTCTTGTTTTTTTTTTTTTGAGCTAGTGTTTGTTCTCATTTTGCATTTTTGTAAGTATAGGTAAAGTATGTGAAGGATGTATTCTTTTCTGGCAGTGATGATGGTACTAGTGGTGAGATTATGGCCAGGAATGCTAGGCAGATGATGGCGAACTTGTCCATTTCCGCCGATGAGGATTTACAGCAGACGTTGGCGTTTTTGGAGAAGGTTTATCTTTTACTTCATTGTAGATGACACTGAATGTTAGTACTAGTTAGTAAGTAGTTAAGAACCATGAGGTTTGCTAATTATTCGGTCTTATTCTGGTTACAGTTTTTTGTAACACCATTAGCATACGTAAACACTAAACACTCCGTAAATTCACTTATAAGCTACTTTTTCACAATTGTGCTTCGTTTAATCATTGTATTAATCACTTTACGAGAATATGATGATTTTGCAACCAGGCTCTTAGGCATTTCTGTTATTGCTAGCTTGATCATATGTTAATGCACGTTGGTATAATCTACTGTATTTAAATTTGTGTCTGCCTGATTATTTTGTAGATTCAGGCAAGGCGTGGAGGGTTGGATCTTTTGGATAGGGAGCGGGCTACTTTGCCATATCTCATTGAATCTTTTCCGCTCCTTCTATTACTTCCCCTAGAGACTCGAGTGAAGCCAATTTTCAAGTTCTTGGAAGATAGTGGAGTGCCAAAAGGATGCATAAGAAATATACTTCTGTTGTACACTCCCGTTCTAGCCTATGACGTTGATAAGGATATCAAACCGAGGCTGCGGGTTTTCGAGAAGGTATATCTGAATGTTGTAGTAATTTTATGACTTCCTCGAGTCAATGCTGTCATTATTAATTTCTAGTTGAAATGTATACAGTATGTTTCTGATTCTTTGTAGCCCGCTACATTTAGTAGCTTGTCTATTTGGGAATAACTTTGCGTTTATGTCTTAAGAATGCATAAAGGATAAATATTTAGTATGTACTTGCAAAAATTGCAATTGTTCAACTAACTGTTCATCCATTGATAGCTTTAGCGTTCTTTGAATGGAATTTTCTGATACATTATGTAACGAGAACATTAGCACTTGGGTATGTAGTTATTCTCAGTACTTTTACCATCCTAATTTGGATGTGATCCGTATTGTATTTCAGGTTTATTATTTTGTAAACATTGCTACTATTGCTGAGTTTACCCGACGTTGTCCTTGTAGGTTGGATTGCGTGATACTGATCTTGGAAAGATGTTGGTCAAGTATCCATGGATTCTTTCGGCTAGCATACTGGAGAACTTTGATAAAGTAGTAGATTTCCTTGACAGGGAGAAGGTACTGCTCACGACTGAATGTCTAATATTGTTACTGCTTTGAACTTGGTCTCTTCTCTGTGTTGACATGGAATGATGCCTAATATTTTACTTCTTCAACAGTATATTTTCAATGGATCGTAGGCATGCACTTTTTACCAACTTTATGAGTGTCTCCTGGTGTTTGTAGTATTCAGACCTGATTGATGCACTCGTCCTCTAGATGACATGGCATTGGTATACTTGTATGCAGGTTCCTAGACTTTGCTCTTCAGAAGCCATAAAAAACTGGCCACATATTCTGGGCTGTTCGGTTGACAAGATTAAGCTAATGGTGGAACAATTCATCGAAATTGGTATTTCAAACAAGAAATTAGGCCGGATAATTGCTAAGAGTCCACAACTGCTGCTTCGGAGGGAATTTGACCAGGTTGGTTGATGATATACTATACTATATTATTATTATCATGACTCATGAAAGTTATTTGTATGTATGTGCATTCATGTATCCTAGCCACTGTTCCATGGATTTCAAAAAGCTTATTTACTCTAAATCAACTGTATGGAGAGATGCATATCTGTACTTCCACTATACTCCCTCTGTCCTGTTGAATTGTATACGCCTGCTTGTGGATCGATTTTCAGATGTAGTATATGTTAATCGGTTTAGAGGTAGGACCCACTAATAAAGTTATAAGATTAAGTTTCCTAAAAATAGAAATGCACACAATTCAACGGGAGGAATGGAATGTTAGTGTTTAGTGCCAGGAAAGAGGGGGAAGAGAGGGAAAGGGAGGTGGGGGGATCCTGCATTTGGTTTCACTTGTTGGTGCAATTGTCGTGGAGGAATACAGGTCACTTGTGCATAATGCCGTAGTTTCATATAGAGTTTTTAATGATTTATCTTGCTTATACTTGCTGCTTGAGCTGATAATAAAATTAAATAGGCTGTACGATAGTGATTTGGTTTGCATCTATGTACTATGAGGTGTACCTGTGTTTAGATTGTAGAGAAGAACTACTTTATTGTTTATCCAGTGTACGCAGTTTGACTTGCCTTTTGCATGCTGGAACAAATACTTTCAGTTGCAATATGAATTTGTGCTTGCTCATGTTTTCTTAAATGGCTTCCTATTTATGCATCCAGATGGTCACTTTCTTCAAAGGTTTGGGACTGGATGAGGAAGCCATCGCTAAGACACTTGCACGCTGTCCCGAAATATTCGCTGGCAGCATTGAGAAAACTCTCGAGAAGAAGGTTAAGTTCCTTTATGCAGTTGGTATCCCCAAAAGCCACCTCCCAAGGGTAATCAGAAAATATCCAGAACTCCTTGTTTGTGATGTCGACAAAGCATTACGTCCTAGGTAAATATTTCAACTTCACCTTACATACATTGCTTTATCTAATACCTAGTCGTCGACTTTCCTTTATTAGTATCAAGTATAATAATTTCAGATGAGGGAAAAATGCATGAACACACACTATGTTGCATCCTGTTTCTGACAAATTCACTATCTTCTAATGGTAGGACGAAATATAGTTTCAATGTAGAATCCCCAAAAACATGATGCACGATTTGCAATAGAAAGAGCACAGTGCGGCTTTATACTATAACATCCGACTGATGCATGTTATTTCATATACTGCATTTGCTTTAGTAATGAACATTGTTTTTCGAATGTGAACAGAGTGAAGTACCTAATGAAGATTGGGCTAACAAAGAACCAAATAGGATCCATGGTACGCAGATTCTCACCACTACTTGGTTACAGTATTGAAGAGGTATTGAGACCGAAAATAAAGTTTCTAATGCTCACAATGAAGAAGCCTGTGAGCGATGTGGTTGAGTACCCGAGATACTTCAGCTACTCGCTAGAAAAGAGGATAAAGCCCCGATATTGGGTTCTGAAAAGTAGAAATATCGAAATTAACTTGAAGGAGATGTTAGGTAAGAATGATGAGGAATTTGCATCTTTGTATTTGGATGTTGGAGAGATGCTTGTTCCTCCTCCATCTTGAGAGCTACTAATATTTTCTTAATCGTACACACAAGAAGCAGCTAGCTAGGTAAAAGGGATCACATTATTTAGCATTTTTCTTGAATGTACATACAGTATCTTCTTAAATTTCAATACCAAAGAAAATAGAAGTATTACACTATAAGTACATGAGCACCATGTAATTTATTGGTGAGCTACGTGATCTGAAGTATGATTTGTGTTCCATTGAGCCTGAGTTTGATCATCAAGATGTTTAGGAGTATGGGTTCATGGGATGCTGCACCTGCACTCGGGTAGAACCAGACAGGACAGTGTTGGGCGTCTGCCCACTAAAATATTGGTATTAATTTTTTCATGGGTCTGTCCTCACAATCAAATGGTGTCCACAAATAATGAAGTGTGTGACTAAAGCTTTAAACTTGATCAAGAACAATAACAGAACATTGTTCATAATAATTAATGGTATGTGTTAAAAATAAAATTGAGATTAATGAAGGTTTGAGACTGAAAACAGAGAAGGATTTAATTAACATTGGAGAAGACCTAGAAGCTAAATGCGTCAACATACAGTTCGGCGATTTCCTCAACAAAATCCGTCTTGATACGTTGGAGCACAACGCTGGAGAAGAGTCAAAACAGAGCAACCCTTTTTCCGTAACAAACTGTGCTGCAGGAATTTATCCTTATCATCAGACGTGAATTAGTCTTCAATTCAGAGATAGGAAAAGTTTGTTGAGATTTTCTCTACAGAAGTTACGGGACTTTTAGTTTCTTTCTTTTTCCACAGACTAGGTCTTTCTTTCCTGATTATAAATAGAGGTGTATGATATATTTTTCAGATAACTCAATCATCTCAATTTCTCTGTAACTCATTGCTTCAGAAATAAATCAACATTCAGTCTCAAATATTTTCTATTTTTAATTCTTTTCATATGGTATCTCGAGCTTAGGTCATACCTAGCACTCTCTGATAACTTTCTTGCTTTTATTTATTTTTGATTTCAATTGAAAACATGGCTGGTGATTCTGACGCTGAAAATGCTGAGAAGATGATTCTCCAGAAAACTGGTGAAAAGGGTCAATCTTCCGGGAAGCATACTGATAAGCAAAACAGCGGGCTTCTAAACTATGAAGATCCCTACAGCTGTTACTACTTGCATCACTCAGATAACACCACATCTGGAGTTGTTTCTCCGGTGTTGGATGGAAACAATTACCACACCTGGTATAGAGCCTTTATGATGTCACTCTCACTGAGAAACAAATGTGACTTCATCAATGGCAATCTCGAAACTCCAGGCAATGATGATCCCAATCTCAAAGCATGGGTGAAATTCAACACTTTGATTTTATCTTGGCTCATACACTCAGTCTCTCATGAAATCAAAAGTACAATTTTATATTGTAACACAGCCAAAGAGGCATGGGAGAAACTAAAAGCTAGATATGCAGAACCAAATGATGTGAAAATTTATTCACTTGAATAAAGCTTGACAAATCTGAGTCAAGGAAACAAAACTGTTGCTGAATATTTTAACAAGCTATCAGCTATATGGGAGGAGCTATCAAACTATGAGCCCTTACCAGCCTGTGAATGTGGTCTGTGTGAATGCAAGTTAAATGAAAAAGCTCAGAAACTGAATGATAGGAGAAAGCTTTTCAAGTTTCTCATGGGTCTGAACGACTCATATGAACTAGTCAGAAGTCAGCTTATCTCTGCTGATCCAAAGCCTTCTCTAGATAAGGCATATTACTTGGTTTTGCAAGAAGAGAAACAAAAACAAGTTAGAGTTTCACTACCAAACATGGAAATCTCTGCACTTGCTACTGGTTTCAAAGGAAAAGGTGTCAAGAAAGAAATGTGGTGCACTAACTGCCACATGAGCAATCATAACAATGAGAATTGCTTCAAGATCATTGGATATCCACCATCTTATGCTCCCAAGAAACAGAACTACGAGCAAGGAAATAGAGGTGGTTACTACAATAGAGGAGGAAGAGTAGCTCGTGGAGGAAGAGGGAGACCTGATGCACGCTACATGAATGAAAGAATGCATGATTCAGGCCCTGTTAATGTTAACAATGCTACTGGAAATTCCAGCCATCAAACCACCCTCACAAATGAACAAGTCCAGCAGCTCCTAGCACTTGCGGAAAGGCAGAAAAACATAGACAACAAGGCAATTGTGCCTGCACCAATTGTGAACTCCACTGCATGTATTTTTACAAAATTTCCTATAAAAAATTGGATTATTGATTCTGGCGCATCACATCATATTGTGTCAGATGCATCTCTATTCTCTACTAATATTCAACAAGTAAATAGTAAGGTACAATTACCTAATAGTTTGTATGCCCCTGTCACACATATAGGTGATATATACTTAAAGAACAATCTAGTTTTGAAAAATGCTTTATGTGTGCCCACATTCAAAGTAAATTATTATCTATTAGTAGAATAACACAAGATAATCCCATTGATGTTATTTTCTATAAACAAAAATGTTTTTTATCTCAGAGGACCAATACAAGAATCTGGACCAAATATTCAATGAAGGATGGACAGATTGAACACAAGAATGGTCTCTACTACTTGAAGAATGAAGAAAATGAAGCTATTTGTGATTCCCAGAAGGCATATGCCATCAATAAAGTCTCTGAAGCTGATGTCTCTAATCATTTGCGGCACTATAGATTAGGACATCCCTCCCAAGAGAGACTTAGGTTAGTTAGTTTAAAATTTCCATCTATTTCATGTAAGGATTTCTCCTTTTGTACCGTTTGCTATCAAGCAAAGCAGAAAGAATAAGTTTTCAATCTAGCATTTCAATGTCTGATGAATGTTTTGATCTTATTCATTGTGACCTATGGGGTCCCTTCTCTGAGAAAACAATACATGGTCATAGCTACTTTCTCACCATAGTAGATGATAAAAGTAGAATTACTTGGGTACATTTACTCAAAAACAAATCTGACACACAGAAAACTCTACAAGACTTTATTATTATGGTAGAAACGCAATACAAAACAAAGGTTAAAATGTTGCGCACTGATAATGGAATGGAATTCCACATACCTGAATTTTACAAAAACAAAGGAATAATTCATCAAAATACTTGTCCCTACACGCCTCAACAAAATGCAGTCGTAGAACGAAAGCACCAACATATTCTGAATGTGGCAAGATCTCTAATGTTTCAAGCAAAATTGCCTTACAAATTTTGGGGAGAAGCTGTACTTACAGCAGTTTATCTAATCAATCGAATACCAACACCACTTCTCCAAAACAAAACACCTTATGAAGTTCTTAAGGGAGAGAAACCTAACTACAAGAACATTAAGGTGTTTGGTTGTCTATGTTTTGCGTCTACCTTACCAGTTCAAAGGAACAAATTCGATGCTAGATCAAGAAAAAGCATGTTTTTGGGATATGTTCCTAATGTAAAAGGTTATAAATGTTATGATTTAGAAACTAAGAAAGTATTTGTATCAAGAGATGTATTTTTTGCTGAGAATATATTTCCCTTCCATAATAAGATAGACACAGAACAACTTGTGATCTACTCACCCGGATTAGTCCCAAAATATACAAGAAAGGAATGGGAAACACCAAATCCGAATAATGGATCAGACTCACCTGATTCATATCAATTCTTCAATGATGATATTGAAGACAATTCATCAAGATTGACAGATATCATAAATATTGAACCAAGAGAGGAACGAATAGAACAAAATGTTCATAATCCAAGTACCAATGAGAGAACTGAATTAAGAAACAATCTCTCAGATTGCGATGAATCTCCTGAGAAAGAAAGCACAAAGGTACAAGAGAATCAAACCATTAATACAAATCAAGAAGGTTTGAGAAGGTCATCTAGACACATTCAGACTCCTACAAACCTTAAAATTTATCATCATTACAAGCTTCCAAGAAACGAAACTAATGCAGTGTTTACGCAAGAGCTGGAAAATGCTTCCTCCAATATAGTGAAAGCTGAGAAATGTTCTACTGCATATCCACTTGTGAACTTTCTAGGATATGATAAATTATCAATAGAACAAAGAAATTACTCAGTACATTTGTCTCTGTTAACAGAACCAACCAGCTATGAAGAGGATATCACCCACAAGCATTGGAAGACAGCAATTGATGAAGAACTAAGAGCCTTAGAAGAAAATGGCACATGGGAAATAATGCCATTAACAGAAAATATAAAGCCCATAGGGTGCAGGTATGTCTTCAAGACAAAATTAAAAGCAAATGGAGAAATAGAAAAATTCAAGGCAAGACTAGTAGCCAAAGGCTACACACAAGTTTTTGGAATAGACTACACAGAAACCTTTAGCCCTGTGGCAAAGTTAACAACTGTGAAAGTTGTCTTAGCACTTGCGGCAAAGAAGAATTGGATATTGGATCAATTGGATGTGCACAATGCCTTCCTCAATGGTGATCTAGAAGAGGATATTTACATGACAACACCACCAGGACTACAAATTCAGGAAGAACCTGGAAATAAATATGTCTGCAAGCTTAAAAAATCACTATATGGATTAAAACAAGCAAGTAGGCAATGGAACCACAAATTTACTGAATTCCTTGTTTCAATAGGATTCAAACAATCAAGGAATGAGTATTCCCTTTTCACAAAGAAAAGCAACAACATAATGATATTTATGTTAATCTATGTAGATGACATTATACTAGGAGGAGATGACCAAGAACAAATCGACTTGGTTAAGAAACAGTTGAAGAATAAATTCAAGATTAGAGACCTTGGAACCTTAAAATATTTTTTAGGACTAGAGATAGTGAGGTCCAAGAAGGGGATTCATTTGTCCCAGAGAAAATATTGCTCTGAAATAATTGAACAAGCAGGTCTATTGGGCTGCAAACCCGCAGTGACACCTATAATTCAAAATCATAAACTCAAGAAGTATGAAGAAGGATCAAAAGAACAATTACTTAGATATCCAACTATCTACAAAACAATGATTGGTAAATTGATTTACCTAACAATTACAAGACCGGATATATCTTATGCCGTGGGGATTTTAAGTCAATTTATGGATCAACCCACGAAGCAACACATGGCTGCAGTATTAAGAATAGTTAGGTACCTAAAGAATGATGTTGGAAATGGCCTATTTATGAACTCTGAATCAAACATGAATATGAAAGTTTTATGTGATTCAGATTATGTCGGATGTCCCTTTACAAGAAGATCCATCTCAGGCTATTGTGTAATGTTTGGAGGCTCCTTAATCAGTTGGAAATCGAAAAAGCAACAAACGGTTAGTCGTTCCTCTGCTGAAGCAGAATATAGAGCTATGGCCTATACTAGTTGCGAGATAACTTGGCTAATTGCTATATTTGATAACTTGGGAATCAAAATCAAGCAACCGATTGACTTGTTTTGTGACAATAAATCAGCAATATTCCTTACAAAGAATCCAGTTTTTCATGAACGTACCAAACATATCGAAGTGGACTGCCACTTTGTAAGAGACAAAGTTAGAGAAGGAACAATTTCAGTTAAATATATTCCAACGAAATTTCAAATGGCTGATGTGTTTACAAAAGCAGTTTCGGGAGATGATCTGCAAAGAATGTTCTGCAATATGGGATTAAAAAATATTTTCACTCCCATCTTGAGGGAGAATGTTAAAAATAAAATTGAGATTGATAAAGGTTTGAGACTGAAAACAGAGAAGGATTCAATTAACATTGGAGAAGACCTAGAAGCTAAATGCGTCAACATACAGTTCGGCGATTTCCTCAGCAAAATCCGTCTAGATACGTTGGAGCACAACGCTGGAGAAGAGTCAAAACAGAGCAACCCTTTTTCCGTAACAAATTGTGCTGCAGGAATTTATCCTTATCATCAGACGTGAATTAGTCTTCAATCCAGAGATAGGAAAAGTTTGTTGAGATTTTCTCTACAGAAGTTACGGGACTTTTAGTTTATTTCTTTTTCCACAGACTAGGTCTTTCTTTCCTGATTATAAATAGTGGTGTATGATATATTTTTCAGATTACTCAATCATCTCAATTTCTCTGTAACTCATTGCTTCAGAAATAAATCAACATTCAGTCTCAAATATTTTATGTTTTTAATTCTTTTCATAGTATGCATTTTAAGTAATTGATGAGGTTAAGTTGGTGATAAATCCATTAGATTGCAACCAACGACTTGCTAAGTAGGAATACATTTCATCTTTGCAGATCTCTGAAGTACTTGTATCTATTTGTATCTATTTGGGGTAGTAAGATTTAAACTTGAAACAAGTCAAACAAGGCCTTGGGGGTTAAGGTCCGGTTTGATTCGTCAAAAAAAAACTATTTTTTTTTTTGTGTTTAGTTCAGACTTACATGATTAAGTTTAATTAGTTCAGGTCAGATTTATTCGGATTAAAATGATACATGACCGGAGAGTCAGTCCCTTCTGAGCTCTGATAGTATCTCTATGACTCTATATCAGTGACCATTAGCTTCTTCCACCAACTAGAACTTGCTTTGACATTAAACAACCTATAATTAGATTTTTCTTAACTTTGTCAATTATCCAAACGGATAAGGAGTTTGAATCCTTAGCAAGAAACCTAGGAGAGCATCTATATATAGATATAAACATATGATCATGTTATAACATTAATCAACCTAAAACTTGATTTTTCTTAACACTGTCATGAGTACTTGACCACAATTGACAAGGACTTTGAGCTGTTAACAATGAAACTGACATGAACATTTGTATTATATATATACATGCATGAAGCCAGTTACTATGAATCACTAAACCACAAAAAACCAAAAGAAATTTGCAGTATGGACAGCAGCAACACACAGATGATGAACAAGTCGAAAAAGTACATTTATAAAACAATTGTATGGATATTCATCTTGTGCTTTCTTGGATTTTTAACCCTTGGCAGCCAGTATGTGTTCCTGGTATTCAATTATCATCCGAGCTCTGTGGTTATGTCTACGATTATCCTAGAACTGGCTGCGGAACTGCGTGACATCAACACAACAGGAGTTGCAGCGTTTAGTGAGCCGAATGATTCAAAACAAGGTAATTGTAGTGCTAATCTGGATGATCCATGTTCAGGTCGGTACGTTTATATGTATGATCTTCCAGGTAGATTTAACGTAGACATTCTCAAGAACTGTTCCACCCTCGACAAGTTTGATGGGGACTTGTGCCCGTACGTATCAGGGACGGGTTTAGGGCCTCTGGCTTCAAATTCGGAAGGTGTACTCCAAGGCATGGGTTGGTATTGGACCAACCAGTTTGTGCTGGAAATAATTTTTCATCACAGGATGAAACATTACGAATGCTTAACCAAGAATTCGTCGTTGGCTTCTGCAATATTTGTCCCATTCTATGCTGGACTAGACGTCGGCCCCCTTCTGTGGGACTACAACAACGCGGCAAAAGATGCTGTTAGCATTGATCTTGCAAACTGGCTTGCTACACAGCCAGAAATGAAGTACATGTACGGCCGAGACCATTTTCTGGCAATCGGTCGTGTAGGGTGGGACTTCAGAAGGCTATCTGATAGCGAAAGTTGGGGAAACAAGCTGATGCTACTGCCAGGAATCGTGAACATGACGATTCTGACAATCGAATCCACCTATTCCGGTAGAGACATTGCGATACCATATCCCACATTTTTCCACCCTTCAAGTAAGAACCAAGTCCTGGACTGGCAGAAGAACGTGTTGGATGTGAAAAGACACTATTTGTTCTCCTTTGTTGGTGCGCCTAGACCAAAGCTTGAACTATCAATTCGGGGTGAAATTATCAGGCAGTGTTTGAACTCGTCGTCTTGTAACTTTCTTGATTGTAGCAACAGAACGGTGGTAGACTGTTACGATCCATCTAAGGTCATGAGGGTGCTTAAGAACTCAACATTCTGTCTCCAGCCTACAGGAGATACTAATACGAGGCGATCAATATTCGACTCGATTGTGGCAGGGTGTATACCAGTATTTTTCAATAAGAACAGTGCATTTTATCAGTATACGTGGCATCTTCCAGTGGATAACCATGGCCAGTTTTCTGTTTATATACCAGAGGAGTCAGTTAGGGATGAAAAGCTAAGCATTGAGAAGATTTTGCGTGGATATTCGGAATCTGAAACCAGGAAAATGAGAGAAGAGGTCACTGAGTTGATTCCTAAAGTGATTTACAGTGATGCAATGTTTAAGTTGGATGGTGTTGAAGATGCATTTGATATAACAGTGGCAAGAGTTCTTGAGAGAGTGGAGAAAATGAGGAAGGAAATGAAGGCTGCTACTACATAGTAAGAGAAAGAGTAATTGGTTTCGAGTTTACTGTTCGTATCTTATTTTATGCGCGACTAATCTAGTCGAGCAATATTATACTTTCTCTTTTCATAAATATCCTCCACAACAGTGTTTTTTAGGCCTTGTGTTATTTCATTGGTTTTATAACCATTTATATGTAAACTATCCTCCTCCAAATTTATGAAACATCTTATTTATGTTAACATTTTATTTATGCTCTGCTTAGTAAGAAAAGATTAATTGGACTCGGGCTTACTATTCATATCTTATTTTATACGCGACTAATCTAGTCTAGCCCTATCATACTTACTTTTTTCATTGGCGGATGGAGTGCGGGTCAGTGACTGAACCGCCTGAACTTGCCATTTTCTATTAATTGTTTTTTAATTAATGTTGCATTTTAACTCCTAAAAATTATAATTTTACATTATTGACCCTCCAATACTGAAATTGCTATATTATGGTAATTGGTTACACTAAGATCTCGGTGAAAATACTCCTGAATTCGCCACTGATACATATCCTATAGAAGAGTGTTTTTAGACCTTCGTTATTCCATTGGTTTTATAACTGCATATTTATTTATATAAAATTATTATCTAGCAAATTTATGAACTTATTTACGTTGTCGAACTCGTATTCTTACATAGGTTTCGAATTCTTATATAGATTATATCAACACAACTAAAGAAGGCTACAATTTTGTCACCGTTTTTATTAAACAACGATCTTAAGTTTGCTCGCTCAAAATTCTTTTTTTCGAAATTATATCGGAAAAATAATTTAAGAAAATGATAGAAAAGAAAATTTAAAGAAATGAATAAAATGCAAAAGAAATAAGTACATATACACTCAAAATGAAAATCTCACCAGCATGAGCTCTTCATTAGCAGAGCATCAAAATTATGAGCTCAACAATGGCGACCATAAACTACTTCCATAACCAACTCTCCCCCCTTTCACTCTCCTCCTCTCTCCACCACACTCCAGTCCCCCAACTTCTCAAAACCTCAAAACAACCCCAAAACTTCCGAAACCCTCCCCCAGTCTCTTGCTCTGCTGACTCCTCTCCCAACTTCATATTCCTCCCTTTCCTCCAAACCCCATCAAGAACTCAACCCCACAACCCTAAACTCCAAGAAAACACCGACCCACTTCTCGAATTCTCTAACAGGACAACTTCTTGGAATTTGGCCCCCAAATTGGAAAAACCTGTAGAGGGAGTTGTGGAGGAAATACTGCAGATTGCGAGGACTTTACCGCAAAATGTGACGATAGGTGAGGCGTTGGAAAGATTGGATTTTGATGGGAGGGTAAGTGAGGCAGAGTGTGTGGAGGTGCTGAAAGTGTTGGGTAAAGAAAATGATGTGATGGGGTGTTTGTATTTCTTTGAGTGGATGGGGTTGAGAGAGCCTTGTTTGGTTACTCCGAGGGCGTGTGCGGTTTTGTTTCCGGTTTTAGGGAGGTTGGGGAAGGGGAAGGAGTTGTTTTTGGTGTTGAAGAACTTGCCTTTTGAGAAGAGGAGGGTGTTTAAGGATGTTCATGTTTATAATGCTGCTATGTCTGGGCTTTTGGCTTGTGGGAGGTAATGGAAGTTCGTCTTTTCGTAGTGTTTATCGGTAGTTTTCGTGTATGTGTGGTCGGGTTTGGGCTTGTTTTGTGATGTTCAATTGTTGTAACTGTTTGGTGTGTGAAATGATTGAATTTGTTATGTGTTTTGAGCTACATTGAGTGTACCTATTTTGCTGCAGCTGGATTGTGTTCACTTGTCTTTGTAACTTTTGCCAATCCCTTTCAAATCGTGATTTTGGGTATTGGCGTAAGCTCTGATACTCGAAACTATCATCTTATTGTGTTCTTGGTTTTTTGGATATGTTTTATTTTTCAAGGATATGATTTATTTGCATCACTGTGTTGCAATGCAAGTGTAATTCAATGTTTTGGGCTAGGGCTAGATCGAGTCTATGAACTCCCGTGCAGCTGGATTTGGTCTACTTGCCTTGTGTATTGTGACTTTGGCAATTCCTTATCAATCATGTTTTTGGTTCTTGGTGCAAATACCAATAATCCATTGTTGCATTGTATCTCTATTCATCTTCACGGTCAAACGTGTATAAACGTTACATGCTGGATACAAGTAATTATACAAGAGATGTACCAACATGTTTTGCTCATAGACATGCTTGTACGTCTTTTTTGGCTTTCAAGCAATTCTTATGAATGCTATACCAGGATTTGGTGCGAAATAATCACATATGTTGTGTGTGCTCAGAAATGATGTAGAATGTTTTGTGTTTAATTACTATGACAAGACATCTAAAACCTAACGGTACCTAGAAATTATGTTGGCTTTAAGCACCTTAGTCTATTATGAATAATAGATCAAAATTAGGCCTCATAACTAGTTTCACGCCCCAGATTTCATCTATGAAGTCTGCGGCAGTGATCCTTGCTCCAATACATTGCCTTTTCCACGTCTATCTGAGCTTGGCTGTGTGTCGAGGGAGGCTTATATTTCAATGATCATTGTTATTTCTCTCTGCCAGATTAACCACCTTCATTCCTATGGTTGCAATCATCTCTAAGAAAGTTAATTTTGAAGCATGTAATTTCTGACAACATGCATGATACCTGAAGCCTGGATTTTCTCAAGGCTCTTTGATATAATATTTTGATGTCATATTTCTAAATTTCTGTGTATTCATTCATGTTTTGTCCTTAGGTATGATGATGCACTAGAAGTATATGAGTTGATGGAAACAAGCAATATTCTACCTGATCATGTAACATGTTCTGTAATTATCACAATTTTGAGAAAACGGGGAGATAGCGCTAAAGTTGCATGGGAGTTTTTTCAAAAGATGACTAAGAAAGGAGTCAAGTGGAGTTTGGAATCTCTTGGGTCTCTTATTAAATCATTCTGCGACGAGGGGCTAAAAAGTGAAGCCCTTGTTCTCCAATCAGAAATGGAGAAAAGAGGGATATCTTCTAATGCTGTTATTTACAACACAATTATGGATGCTTATGTTAAGTCAGACCTTGTTGAAGATGCAGAAGGTCTTTTTGCAGAAATGAAGGTGAAACGAATATCCCCAACTGCTGGCACGTACAATATTTTGATGGATGCATATAGCAAAAGAATTCAACCTGAAGTTGTCGAGAAGTTAATGGAAGAGATGGTAGCCAATGGATTGGAGCCAAATGCAAGATCATATACATGTCTAATTAGTGCCTACGGAAAGCAGAAGAAAATGAGTGACATGGCTGCCAATGCATTTCAGAGAATGAAGAAAGTCGGTATACAACCGACTTCACATTCCTATACTGCTCTTATACATGCCTATTCGGTTAGTGGCTGTCATGAGAAAGCTTCTTTGGCTTTTGAAGACATGTTAACAGAAGGAATAACCCCGTCTGTTGAAACGTATACTACCCTACTTGACGGGTTTAGACGTGCTGGTGATACTGAAACGCTGATGAAAATATGGAAATTGATGCTGATGAATAAAGTTGAAGGAACTCGTGTTACGTTCAACATTCTTGTTGACGGATTTTCGAAACAAGGTCTGTTCACTGAAGCCAGAGATGTAATATGTGAGTTTGGGAAACTTGGGTTACAACCGACTGTGATGACGTATAACATGCTGATGAACGCTTATGCAAGAGGAGGACGTGAAAATAAGTTGCCAGATTTGTTGAAAGAAATGGCTGCACTTAACCTGAAACCCGATTCTATTACTTATTCCACGATGATATATGCATATGTGCGTGTCCGTGATTTCAGGAGGGCATTCTATTATCATAAAGTCATGGTGAAAAGTGGGCAAGTGCCTGATTCCAATTCGTATAAGAAGCTCAGGGCGATTCTGGATGAGAAAGCTAAAATAAAGAACAAAAAGGATAAGAGTGCTCTTATGGGTATCATAAAAAGCAGCATGGCTTTGATGAAAGAGAAGAAAAGAGGGAAGAAAGACGAGTTCTGGAAAAACAGAACGAGTCGACCAAGAACTGCTGGTGGCTCTATTCAGCATTCGGGGTGATTAGATATTATTATATCACATATGGCTCGGAAATTTGAAGGAAACTCCTGCAGGTGGAACTTGGTGAAATTTTTAAGAAGAGGAAAAAGAACTAGTAACCAAGTCAACTAGTGCACATCCTATCCGGAGACTGATTGAGGTTCGTGCACCTTGATTCACCAGCAATTCCATACACTAGAATCCAGTAGAGAGTTGAAAGGTGCCGAATCATGTTAGAAGTTGAAAGCACGAAGGAAACAAGCGGTGCTGAGCTCTGAAATTGGAAACACAAATCAAGTTTCATCTCCTCATACTGATTCTTGACTTTTGATTAAGAGGTCAAATTGGGATCATACATCTTGGGAGTCAGGATGTTAAAATTCCGTTAGACACGATCCTCAATTATCTGTGGCATCACCTGAACGTTGCAAGCAAGGTACATATGATTCATACTGCAAATTCTTGTTTAAGTGAATGTATATTAGGCTCCACATGGTTCCATTCATGGTTCCTTCGTGTCTGTACACTTACAAGTTTATGCACTTCTCTCAAGTCTCAACCACTTGAAAATGTGATGAAATGTGCTGCCTCTGCCTCACATGCTCTATGCCTGTTCATTGAGTTGCTATTTTTCATTGCATGTTAGTAGCACGATTCTCTGGTTGATCTAACTAGGTTTACAGTGGTACTTAGCGTATTGCAACACAGTCTGAAACTGTACGAGCTAATTATATTTCTACCATGTTTGGTGAAAAGCATTAAAGGCATTATCCAACGAAAATCTCCTTTAGAAGAACGAATAATTTCGAATACAGCTAGAAGAATAAATAGCTGCTCGGCCATTAAAAAACACAGAATAGAATACTTGGATGAACTAGATATCTAACTGATACCCTGATCATATATTCCTTCGAAAGATTACAGAATCACACTTTCTACAACTAAAGACATATACCCTACAGTTCTCCATGTCAATCACCATTTATGTTACAACAAACAGTTACCATACAAACTGTAGGCCTACTACATCTTACCATGAAAATACATCTGAAACAAAATGGACTATAAAAGCATTCAAGTCCAGAAAGAATATTATCTCTTAATGTATACTTGGAATGCAAAAAGAACTTGAATCAAAACCAGTCCTACAGCAGCAGCTTCTATCTATTATATGCGTCTTCATCTTAACTGGCCAAAGGAGATGCTATCTGAAGATTGCTTCTCGGCATATGGGGATACGCTGATTACTCTGTCCTTGCGTTTCTCCAGAAAACGAGCCAAAGATTTTCTTCTAAACTGTGGCACTGTGCCTGAAAGCAGCAAACATACAACTTAGTAAGGGCTTCTATCAAGAGATAATAGAACATGACAAGTTTTCGAACGAAAAGGAACTAGGAATTACCTGCAGGTGGTGTGGGGGATTGTGGAACAGATCGTATCGGATAGACAGCTCGTAGTGGCTCGGGTTTCAAAGACGACTCTAGGATCCTGATTGGGTTTACACAAGATGTTGTGGTAATTTTGTTATTAGGGAGGGTAGCAGTATGTGAAATGCTGATTGATTTTATAGGAACAGGACTTAAGCATGGTGATCCATATGGTTGACTTAAAGAAAAGCCATCAAGAATTGAAGATCTCGGTGCAGAAGCTTGAGGTGGAGCGATAGGAGACGACGTGCTTGGAGTCGAAGGAGGCCCGTTTCCAGCCAGTAACATAATCGCCTGAGCCTGCATCAACCAACAGGCAAAGTCAACGTCAGATACAAGTCAAGTATATTCTATCTCTTCCAAAAGTTCTAACTTAAGTCAACTATTAAGTTTCATAATGACATATAGCATACCTTCTCGGGGGAAACATTGTCAAAAACGCAAACAGAACCGTTATAGAAGATTGTTAACAGATCAGGATTAGAGATCTTTGGACCGGTCCTTGCCTCAGTAGTTCCTACAGCATGGGCGGGATTTGTCAGAGGAAGTGTAGAAATGGGTTGTGGGCTAACAGAACCCATCCGGTTCTGTCCTGTGAAAGATGGCTTTGGTGAAGCTGTTATGTTCATTTGATTGGCTATAGAGCGACGAATGGCGTTCCTGTCCATATGCTTCGTTTGATGTGTGGTAACGGAGTAACGAACGGCCTCGTGCTTTTCAGGAACTTTAGTTTTCTGGATATTCGAAAGGGAAAAATATTAACATCGAAATATTGAAACCTCTCTAATGAGATTTTATGTGAGACAAGATTTAACATAAGTCGATACGAACCTGCATGGCACCGGTGTATGATTTGTTAGAGGAATCAGAGGCTTCGGTAGTAGTTATCGTAACCAAACCGGTCGATTTGAGGGCTTCGAAACCGATCTTGGGCTTCTCTTCATTAAAAGATAGGAGATGAGAACTATTGTTTGAGAAAGACCACTGCATTGCCATACTTGCAACTGGAGTTGTGGATTCAAAATATCATAAACACAATGAAACTTTTGCAGCTTACTTAAAGGCCAATGACCTAATAATTAACCACTAAGACTTGGTTTGGTTAAGTGTAGTTTCAGGAAACTATATAAAGTATCACAAGACTGGAAGTCACTTTATATAATGTGTGTGTGAATCAATGGGAATGCAATAACTAAGCAACTATGCAATAAATAAAGCCTAAAGGGGTACTAGGTGTAAGCTGCAAAAGGGGGAGAACATGTTGATAAATTTTAAAATTATATTGGTGAGCATCTCATGCTCAATAAAATATAAGAAATGATTGTACTACTCATCTCATCAATGTGGAACAGGTCAAAAAAATGGGAAATGCATTTGGGCATTTGTAATTTAAATATAGAGCTAATTACACCTAGCCCTCGGTAGTTCTTGAAATTCAAGAATTAGACCTAGATATATTGTAGAATTTGCATAGGCCATCCTATTGGGAAAGAAGTGTGGATCAAATTGGAAATTACACAGGGTCAATCATAATTAATGGTTTAATCAATTAACGAATGATAAATTAGTTAAACTTGTCTTAGTAAGGAATCCAGAATTCCAGATAACTTGAGCAGGAGTACACGGAAAGGAGGGGGGGGGGAGGCTTATAATGTGTCCCTGGTTGTTTTGAAAACATGCTATCTCAATTCAGGTTGAACGGATTGTAAAGTTTGTTGACTCAGTTACTATGAGATGTGTATAGTTTTTTCATCTTTATATATGTATATGTAAGTGGGTTGAGCATCGGTCCGAACCTGGACCGAACCGAATGATGATGGGTATACTTTTGCAGACCCGGAGACCGGACCAAATAATAACCGGGTCAGGTGCGGACCGAACTGAAAATTATGGTCCGGTCCGGATAAAACCCGATAAGTACCGAATTTGAATATGCAAATAGTAACTAGAGTGGAGGAGAAAAAACAATAATTCTTGTTAAATGCTAAGAAAGAGTCAAATTTCATTTCTCCTTCATAGCACAAGTCACGCACAGCATCCAAAGCTTCATTCATCATAACAATACAGTAGCAACAAACAGGTACCATGATCGACTTTTTGTTTTCATAAATCAATGTAGAAATAACAAGATCTAATGGGGCAGATCCAAAGTGCGAACAAGATCTAATTTTCGACTCTACTGAAATTGCAAACAAGCAGATCAGAAATGGGTTAGACGTCTTCGAGAAAGAGAAGAGGCAACCGAAGAAGTGGCTACAGAGAGGCGACGACCAGGTGGAGACTGGAGAAGTGGAGTGGCGGCGGCGGCGTCACAGAGAGGGGTGGGAGGCGACGTCGGAGTGGTAGATCTAGGTGATTTGAGATTGTTTTTAGGTTTAGGAATTAGGACTAAGGAGTGGGAAAGGCGATTTGGGAGAGTGTAATACGCATAGTCAATCCTCAATAATGTATTGTATGTATAGATTGGATAAATAAATAAAACAATATCTATATATATATTCTGGGTTTAGAAAAATATATATTTAGAAAAATATATATATATATTCCGGGTCGTTCAGTCCAACCCGGAAATTACCGGGTTTGGACTGGAACCGGACCGAACCCGAAAATAAAGAAACTCAAGGACCGAAGACCGAACCATATGCGGTCCGGGCTGGCTCAAACCTGAAAATTCGGTCCTGTTCCGGTCCGGGCTGCTTTATGCTCAGACTATATACATATCGCCATATCGGTCAACTTGTTAATCCTGGCTAATCTAATTAAACCTTGACCGAGAAAGTTAACTGGACCTAGGATTCATATCATCATAATGTCCTAGGGGTTATGCAATTTTCTTGAACATTGAGTAGTTATCTGCAATTACGTTTTATGGAGGGGCTCCAGGTTTTGTTTTCTATGCTAAAATTCTTAAAATAACACCACTTGGAATTTAAAACTGTATTATTATATTGGAAGCATCATCATGAAGACATGAATTAAATAAATCATCTTTTTGGGTGGTAGCTAAAATTAAAAAAATACACCAATGGCAGTGACTTGTTGGAGGTCACAACTTATTTTAAAAGTTGAATAGTACAAAATTCAAAAAATAGAATAATGGAAAATGGCACAGATCTCATTGAGGTGCATGTTACCCATACACATTTAACATAACACAAGATACACGAAATTTATTATAAAATGTCCAAACAACTGTGCTACCTTTAATTAAGGATCAAGATTGAACAAGAATATATACATGGACTTGAACAGAACACCAAGGCTTATTTTAATTTATGTATAATAATAGTACAATTTACCACTAATATATAAAGAATCATTAAAAGATAATTAAGGTGTTATTACTTTATTATCATCCCATTTGAAGGTTTCTTGCAAAACGTGAACAAGACACCTCACCTAACCCATCGATTGACTCAAAGAACAAAAAAAGAAAAGTTAAATAAACCAACTTTCTTTTAAAAAAATATATAATTAATGTATTTTTATAGTTTTTTTAAACAAAAGTTTATTTACAAATTAAACTAGGCAATAATATATACATGACGCTCTTGACTTCTGGTGGCATGGAACCAGGTCCTAGTGTAAATTAGTATACCCAATCTGTCGTCCTATTCATATTAAAATTGACATGCAGTTTGAGATAAGTTATGTTTTAATGTCATGATGCTTTTATGCTTCTATTTTATTAGTAGGGGTCGAGTTTAATTATGATTTGGGTTTTAATTTTGTTGCGCATTTCTTATTCACCGTTCCTTCTACTTTCTTTGGTTATTAATAAAAATTATTGCTGCTTAAAAAAAAAAAGATAAATATCATATGATACCTCTACTCGGACACCTCTTTGCATCTACCACCCCGTTAGTTTCAGAATTAAATATAGCCCCATTTCCCTCATTTTGTGTTGACAAAAAAAAGCGGCACTGTTCATTCCAGTTCATCCAAACGCGGCCTTAGCTCCAAAAAAGAAAAATTAAGTTTTTAATACCCTTAATTCTTCTTATTTTTATTTTATTTTTTCTTTTCCCATCTTCTTCTTCATCAATTCCGGTACCGGCGTCGGAGCTGTAACAACTCCGATTTGGGGTTGTATAGCCCCAAAATCGGAGATGTAAAAGCTCTGATTTGGAGCTGTTAACAGCTCCAAATCGGAGCTGTAACAACTCCGATCCGGAGATGTTAACAGCTCCGGTTTGGAGCTGCAAATTGCAGCTCCAAATCGATCGGAGCTGGACTGTTTTTTTTTTTTTTTTCTTTCGCTTTTTTTTTTTTAAATAATTTAGGACTATATTGAAATATATTTTTTTATAGGGTTTGTTTTTAAATAAGTTTTTAGACCATTTTGAAATATTGTAAAATTATGTGGGTTCGTTTTTAAATAAATAGTGTTAAGTTTGTAAAAATGAAAATATTTGGGTTAAAAGTGTAATAAACAAAATCTCAAATTGTTTGGTCAACTTAAAAATCTAATAATTGACCAAGGGTAAAAACTAATTCCAATGAATAAGTTCGCAAAAAGTCAAGTTCGTGGATCCAAATGTAATTAATTTCATCTAGTTAGGGTATGGATGTAAACTCCGGAGTAAGAAGGGCCTCGATGTAATTAAAAACACTAACAGGGGTACCATATGCAAATGACCTAAAAAAAATGTAGAAGACGCAAAGAGAAAAAATAGATGAATTCCAAACTATATATTTGAAAAAATAATGATAATTTTTTAATAATCAATTATAATCATTGTAACAAATAAAATTGCACAAATGAAATTTTATTGATTTTAAATATATAAGTTTACAATCTCTATGTACCCTCTGATTCGACTCTTCAAGAAATATCTAGAACTTGACTTTTGAAAAGTTTGAGCGACTTCGATGCTTCGGTCTTCTTTTGGCGTCGACTTGGAAGTTTGAATTTGTTGACTCAAGGGCCTTCGCAGCTTGTTCTTGAGACGACGCTTTGACTTGCTTGAAGTTGGCAGTTGACGCTTGTTAACTTCTTGGATTTGTTGATTCAAGGGCCTTCGCAGCTTGTTCTTGAATCTTCACTTGAAGTTGGTGGCGATCGCTTGTTAACTTCTTGTTCACTTGATGGATGTCGTTGACTTCGTCTTGAGCTTCTTGATTGGTGTATGTCTCTATCTTCTTCAAGGGCTTTGTGCTTGATCTTGATTTGGATGAAGGATTTGACTTGAGTGTGTTGGTTAGAGGGCCTTCGCAGCTTGATCTCTAACTCCACAGGGGTTTGATTTGGACGGCATCAATGCAAGGGCTTGCGCTTGATCTTGGATTGAACGTCAGGTCTTGAGTTTGATCTACGCGAACGAACACGTCTTCAAGGGTCGTAGAGACTTGATATTGAATCTGGAACGTACGTTGCTTCGATCTTCGAGCGAGTGCCTCCACGAGCTTTTGCGTTGGAGTTCGATCTTCTGTTGTTGCTGCAAGTGTCTTCACGACTTGTTCTTGGAGCTGCCGTCGTCTTCTTGAAGAACTGGAGTTGTTCTTGCTTGAAAAGATGTCTTTGATCTTCTTGGCTTGTTGTGGAATTCTTCACTTCTGTTTGAGCTCTGGCTTCTGCTCCTGAATTGTGATTTTTTTTTTTTGTGGAGAATGAGCTCCTTATATAGGTGAGGAAAAAGAGAAGGATCAATTCTGACTGGTCGATATAGATTTGATCTTATCTGCATTTATTTCTAGCAATTAATTAATAACTGCATCAACTTTATGACATGGCACCATTTGATTGGCCATGAATAGCTCATCTTTTCCACACAATTATTTCATGAGAAATAATATTAAATGGATTTAAAAGCTCTAGAATTTTACATGGCACAATTTGATAGGCCAAAAATAGACATTTTAAAATCAACTAAAAATCTATAATAATTAGAATTTAATTTAGTAAAATTCCAATTATACATAGAAAATTTAATTTAGTAATTTTATTAGACACAAAATTTATGTGTCTACGATCATATTTGATCATCGTCAAGGCTGAATAGTAGTCAAATCTTTCTTGTTTCTTCTACACAATTTCATCAACTTTGATGAAACTTAAATCCCAAAATAAGTGGGGAAAAGATGTTACAAGGTTTAAACTCCGAGGTGGAAGACTAGAACTGGGTGATTTAGTTTTAGTCACCACTACTATTTCATTTTCACTATATCAAGTATTCCCGTTACAATTTACACTGCAAAAATAAAACCGACAAAACACACTTACAATATTAGGAAAATCACAAGGTAAAAAAAAAAAGGAACAATTCATGGACAAGCAGAGGATGTAGTTTCCTTCCACCTGCCTTTAAAATTTAAACTTGGTTTGCTCCTCTTTACAAGCTTTAGACCTCTGTTGAACAACGAGCTCACAATGTACAAGTGTATAACACCCTATCACACTACGAAACTCTCTCTCAGTACGTCCCCAACGCCCACTCGTTGCTCTTCCCCTGCCTAATTATTCTCCGCAACTGAACATTTCCTGACTCACGAATTAATCACGCCCCGCGCGTGGAGTCGTTGTAATTCCCACGTAAGTGACTCTACTTCATATAGTTTCGGTACAAGTACAAACTATTTTAAATAAGCTTCGTACTAAAAATCAAAACAAATTTGTTTAAACTAAATAAAAATACTTGCAGTCTTCTTGCACTATTGAGTTTACTCGTAAGAAAACTTCTGAAGGTAGAAAACTAGCTAGGTACGTCCACGGTTGAACAAGGTAGACACAGAATCCAGAGAAAGAGAAGAGACTTCGGTAGTATGTTCCTTGTTGGGAAACTTCTGGATCTATATACTTATTATTATTATTATTATTATTATTATATTATTTTAAATAAAGATATATACTTCTATCTCTAAATTGGGCCTAATTAAAAATGATCGATAATTTTTTGTTTATATTATATACAATTATACAAATCTTTTGACGTAAGAAAACTCTGATTGTCAATTCATATACTTCCTCCGGAAACTTTATAGGTTTCCATTTGGTTTTGTTGACTTTTTTTATGTTTGATTTGACCTCAAATTAATCATAATTCATTGTGAAAAAATAATTTTAAAAATTATATTATTAAAGTATATTTCTTATATTTTTATAATATAATTTTCAAAATTACATTTTTCGTTATAAACTATGTTTAATTTGATGTCAAATCGGACATAAAAAAAGTAAACAAAACCAAATGAGAAACTATAAAGTTTCCGGAAGTAATATAATACTGGAGTATAATTAATCTTAAGCTGGAGCGTTGAATATATCGCTTCGGAATATGCCTTTGTTCCGTACGTTTCCTTCATAAATAAAACCAAATGATCAAAACCGGCTTGAAATATATAGAACCAAACTCAGGCTTAAAATTAAATATACGTACAAAATGCCATGTTAATATACGTACAAAATGCCGTGAGGAAGAGTATTGCACCCTAAAATTCTTAACTGAGCTAAATCTATAGTGTAAAAACGTAATTAAATAAATTTAAACTAAAATGAATTCATCGTTGTCTTAAAAGTAATACGAAGTATAACATACTCTAAATATAAATATATCATAGACTACAAACTTTTCATAAACATGCATGATAGAGATTCCATGGTGTATTGGAAGTCCATGATATATATACGCATGCATGCATGTATGATTAATCAAATGACGGATTCAATCATAATGTGAGAAGTTAAAAGGATGTATTATGATCTTATTTTCGTACGAAGATTAATTATTTTAAGTTAAATTCAGATCAGTTCAGTTCAATCCAGATCAGTTTAAATGTATTAAATTCAATTCAATTCAGATTTGTTTATTAATAAATTCAGTTCAGTTCAGCTTCATTCAATTCAGTTTAGTTCAGATCAACTTCCTTCAGTTCAGTTTAGATCAGTTCAGTGCGGGATTATTTATAGTTTATGACTAGCTTTGTAATAGTTCGATTATTAAAAAAATATCAGTTCTGTTCAAACGAAGACACAGCCTTAGATGATCTACTTTATATATTTTTTTTTCTTTTATATGGGTTACTTATATTTTAATTTTAGTTTTATAACCCCAAACAACTTCCAAGTCCACCTAATTGTTTCTTACTAGTGTGAAAAAAACACATTTTTTTTTGAATTCTTTTTTTTTTTCCTACATGTATCCACTATGTACGACTAATGTAGTCGATCACTGTTAGACCCCTTTTATGGGACAGTTCTTTCATCATTATTATTTTACCTCCACAAGACTCCGATACTTTAATTAAATGAACTTGAGCTCCTTATACCACTTTGAGCCAAAAATCCTTAATCATTTTAGTGAAATCCTGAGTACATTGAAAATTTGTGAAAATTCAACTGTTTTCTTTTTTACGTGGACATGAAAATTAATTTATAGTGAAACGATTAATTAATGTCAATAATCAAATTATTATTATTGTGATCTGCTGAGATCGAAAGCAAAGCATGTGCATAAATGATAAGAAGTCATGTGAAACAATTCACGACGAATATATATAGCTTGCTCGCTCAAATGTTTCATGACATCATCCATGACGTATCTTTCTAATTTGGGCAAATAGATAGATTTTCATCCTACTTGTAGTAATTTAAAAAAGATGAAAAGATACAAACCGAAATTAAATAAAGTACTATATATAAATAAAATATGCGTCACAAAAAGTCAAATCTAAGGTGTTTATTTAATTTAATTAAGTAATTAAGACGTGTTTGTCTGTCACGTTATTTAGGAGTATTATTTATCATTTAAAAGTTTTAAAAGTCTGGTTGCCGACAGATTCTAAATGTCATCCTTCATCACGTTGGAGGAATAAAACGGGACGACACTTCTTAAAAACTCCATTTTAATTGCAAATTAATTTTAATTAAGATAATGGTATTGAAAAAATAATTGAAATGACAGGTCGATCCTGTAATAATCTCTGCTATCAATTTCAAATTTTCACCATACATAAACGGATCGTAACTTTCTTTATCATATCTTCCGGACCCATGGGCTTCCAAATAAAAACCATGTAACGGGAATAGGAAGTTAGGAACAACCATAGGGTTCGCAACATTGGAAAGTTTATAAAGGTATAACCTCTTCAACAAGCGTAAAATCATCGAGAACTATATATACATGGATGATTTTACTAGTCCCGACTCCCGACAAACATTTTTATAAAAACTTAAATATCATGCGGGGCTCCAAACTGTTATAACCTTGGAATTATAATTTAAGACCGCAACTCTGTAAGAGCCCAGACTTGTACAGGGTTGGGTGGATCGACCTAGGTGCATAGAGTGAATTCATCCTAGAATTTTAAAAATAATTTATTTCTTATTTTCATAATAATATAATTTTGTTAAATATTTTATCATTTATCATTATAATATAAGATTATTATGGAGTCAAAATTCAAACTACTTAACCGAAAAAAATCAAACTAAAACACTTCTGATGGAATGGAGGAAGTAAAAAATTATCTCCACAACTTCCAAATAATTCCATATAATTTCACACACTCGACCTTCCAATATTGGATCCGCCCTGTCAAACTATGTACTATGCAAAAGCTATTTATTATGAATGTTCAACCAAAAAGAGAAAAAAAATAATTTACTTCTTTACGTATCAATATACCATCATTCTCAAAAATTTACATAACACAAGTGACAATACTTATTGAGCTAAGAAATAAAAAATTCATATACCATATTAGAGCATTCCTTATGGTTTGGGTTTAAATGAGGTTATAAATATAGAAGTTCCAAAAGAAGCCTCTTCCAAATTAAAGTCTCTAATGGTTTGAGGCTTAATTGGAGCTTATTTGTGGGCCTCATGTACTATATTACTACTCCATTAACCAATCATATAAATAATAAATTATAAAATATTAATATTGGAGCTTAATTGAGGGCTACTATTTAGTAGCCCTTTTCCAAGGGCTACTATTAGTAGCCCAAAAAAACCTCAATTTGAGATGTTTTTCGGCTCCTTTGGAATTTAATTTGCACTTTAAGTTCTAAAGAAGCCCAAAAAAGCCCATAAAAAGTGTTCTTAGACCCAATTCCTTTAAACCCAACTAGATACCAATGTGGCCTAAAGATATTAATCATTATACATGGGGTTTTAATAGGTTAGCACCGAGGTAGGAAATTTTATTCAGATAACGATTTTGCACCATACTGCGGGGTGTGTTTTTAGACTAAAAGACATTCTCACTATAGGGTCGCCACTTGAATAGAATTTTATACAAGAGAGTGCTAAGTGAATAGCGTTAGCTTATCGGCTAAAAGACATTTTCATTATTATATTAATTTAAAAAATAAGTTAGCTATAAGCTCGCATTCACGTAACAGACTTCTGAAACTTGTAAGCTAACGCTAAACAGAGCCATAATATATTAAACTCCAACTCCCAAAAGTTTAAACTGATGGGGAAGAACGAAATTTAGTCATTTATATTAGTTCTCCAGTAAACTATAAACTAACGAGGGATTAGGCGGTTATCCTCGAAGGAGAATTTGTATTCTAATTAATGCATTGGAATTGGATATATGGAATAGATGAAATCTTCTCCATTAATGAGTAAGCAGTTAGCGGACGATTGATAGGGCTTGGCAGAGATATCTCCCGAAGGTCTCATTTTCATTAAAAAGGAGCCATACATACAGCTCTAGTTATGCTTCGTGTTCGATCTTTTCTGGTTTGACCGTGCATGGATCTATATATGTTCAACATTGAAATATCTATGAACTTCTCCTTTTATAATTAAGGCATTAAAAAAAAAAAAAAAACCTATGAACTTCGTCTTTCATCATTTTGGCATCACATTTTATTTTAATTTACGGGCACCCTACTATTTAGTCTCATTTGCTTCTATAGTTTACCATTTGAATACTACCACAATTTTTTTTACCATTTGGTCTCATTAGTTTTAGTAGTCGGGTACTTCAATTTTAGTATACCCCGCTAGTTATAGTACTTAAATACTTATAATTAGGTACCCAACGCTTCCCCTAACTTTGGTACCGGGTACTAAATTTTTAGTACCCGACACTTAGTATCCCATTAGTTTTAGTGTCCGATACTTATATTTTAGTACCCGGGTATTTTGTTTTTACCAATCAATCTAAACTAAATGGTAATTAATAAGACTAAATTGTAAAATATTTTGTGGTGTGATTCAAATGGTAAATATGTCCAATTTAATACTCGTAAAGTTTATAATCTATCCGCCCCAAGACAGTTGCACCATTTTGTCATTTTTGGCATCTTATTAGAGTTGCACCATTTCATTTCTTTCTTATATTTGAACATGGTTATAATAATGTTATATTTCATCAACACTCAACACATTATTGTGGTCACAAATACTCTATAAAATAAAATCAACACTCACTATCAATATAACTCAATATTTAACTATTTTCCTTATTTTTTTTACCCAAAATAAATATAATTCAATATTTAAGAACCGGTTGGGACGGAGTACATATATAGTCCTTCCAATCGCAGTTCTTTGGAAGTAACGAAAAATTAGAAATGATTGTATCATCTTGCCAGGAAAAATTAGTATGTTAAGTTTGATTCGAATTTCGAGACTCTAAAAGGTTACCTGCTTTAACTTATTAGGAAATGATCTTTTATCCTGTTAGAACATAGAAGTTGAACCAGACAGCACATAGGAGTTAAACCAGAACAGGTTAACTCCTTGGTCAACGCCGACAATGTAGAGATAGGAATGTATTAGGAATGTATATCTGTCCTAGAATATAGCCTAAAATAGTGGATTTTGTTGTATATATATATCCTTGGTGATTAATGAGAATGCATCGATTCACATTCTTACATGGTATCACGTTAGGTTCTGATCTCCGCTGCAAACCTCATCTCTATTCCTTTCTGTCCTCACGACGCCAAAAGAAAGCAACGGCATTCCTCCTGCCGTATATATATCTACGGCCGACATCCATCCAATTTGGCTTCCGGCCTCCTGCCGACATATATATATATATATATATATATATATAGACACACACACACTAGCCTCATTAGTTGATTAATTAGTTACATCCATCCTCCTTATCTTTCCGTCATACACATATATATACCAGGCCGATCGACATCCATCCAAAGTTGCCAGGCCGATCGACATCAATATGTCACGTCTCATTTTCATAAAATACAAGAACCTCATAAAATAGAAAAAAAGAAAAAAAGAAAAAAAAAGGGTGATTTTCCAATATAATGGCTTCTAGAAGTGTAAAATTAAACTAATGCGGTTCTGGACTATTGACATGGCCATTACATGTACAAGATTCTTGAATGTGGTTCTGGGCTTCATGTTGACTTGAGCAATTTTCTTACAAGCTACAACACTCGTCATTAACTATATTCGGAAAATTACATTCTAGTTTTTCAAACTTTATTACACATTAATATTAATATTCTTTATCCACCATTCTTCATCATTTCAATTTATTAAGGTACAAATTAGGGGTGAGCGTGGGCGTGTGTAGACGGGTTTGTAACAAAAACTAAGCCGACCCACCGTATGCGGGTGATTTGTTTTACAAACCGTGGCGGGTGAAAAAATCACTCAAGCCGTTGCGGGTGGGTTGCTAAAATGCGCGGGCGGATGGCGAGCGAAAGGCGGGTGATTAATAATATTGAAACTCGATAAAAATCAAACTAGATTAATCAACAAACTAGAAGTAACGAATTCCAAAATGCAAACAACCAATACAATATCCATCAATGGTACATGTCTAAAATAAAACTAAGTTTTAAACATAAATGAAACTAAGCAAAACACATTAAACTTATTGAGAAGACCGAGCTTTATTTTTACATATTTATCCTTTCACATTTTTTTTTATTGAAGCCCACACTTCACATTTCCACACTTCACACACTCACGGTAGCTTAATAGGTACTTAGGTAGTAAATTAGTAATAACAAATATATACATATACATACATATATATATATATATATATATATATATATATATATATGTATGTATAATAAAAATATACAAAATATGTATATACTTTATGGTAGGTTACGGCGGGTGGGTAATGGCGGTTCGCAACCGTCAAACCGCCACCCAGCCGACCCTTCGCGGGTGAAACATTTCTTCAACCGCGGGCGTGTATAACATGACATAAGCCGTCACGGGTGGACGGTTTGTGTGGGTGGGTCGGTCGGGTGGGTTTAATTAATGCTCAGGCCTAGTACGAATATACAAAGTTTCCGATGGGTCACTACTCACTAGCATCAAATGATGATTCCGAACATGGTACTCTCACATATGTTATGTTTTCGAACAATTAACAAGTAGAAAACTCAAATTACCTAAAGAAAACATACTAAGCCTAGGGCCTAGCTAAACGAGGTATACCGAAGTAATTATATTATATATTAATAGATGATCTTTTATGTGTCACATAAGGTCTGCGATCGATAGCATAAGATTTTAGGGTCCAGCCAAGCATAAAAACTGGCATAGTAACATTCTCTTGTTTGTATCATTCTTCTTCATAAAATTGTCCGTCCTGTTCTTTTGCGATTTGTCATCCTCTCCATTCCTCTGATTCTTCAATGCCGTTCTCCTCTCTATAAAGCTCTTCCAAATCACACAAGTTACAACAAAAAAAGAACGTACGGCTCATCTTCGCTACAAACACACATACTTCGGCTATATAACGAAAATGTCTAATCAAGTCGAAAAGGAACATGTTGATTCTCAAGTATCCAAGGAGAAATCAACCGAAGAGAATAAGGCTGAAAGTTCCACATTGGAGAATGGAAAAACAGGACGTAAACGGGTTAGGAAATCAGCTGCGCAGTTAATGCAAGTTCATTATGAGCTCCAACGACTGCTGGAGCTCAGTCGCAAAAATGAGGCCGAGCTCCAACTTCAGCTGGAGCAAAGCAAGAAGAGAGGGGCTGGGCTTCAGGTTGAGAATCAGCATTTGAAACGACGTCTCGTGATTGCGAAAAGTGAGAAATTGTTGGATTCTCTGATGAAGTATGAGGATAGGTTTTAGGGAAGACATGCAAATATGCAATGCAAGTGTGTGTGAGCCATGAAGCTTAAGCTCTAATAAAATTGTTGAATTTGGAAATTAATAATGTTATGAAACTGTTTGATCATGTTGGAATTGAGTTGACCACCATTGTGGCATTGTGAGAATTAACTGCAGTTGATACTTCAGCTGTTTCTGAAATGTCAAGTGACCTGTTTGATCCTTGCTAAAAGTTCCAACCATCAATTAATAACACTTAAGATCGATCTGATCAAGAATTATCATCAAGAGACGGTCCATGGCGAAATTGTACAAGTGTACATGATTAGGGATGTAAACTGGGCCGGTGGCATAACAGTCCAGATTACCTTGTTTGAAGACTCAAGTTATTAGTATTAGCAATTCAAATCCATGTATATATAATTAGAATATGGCTTTTACTAAATCCAAATGAATTCCATACCAGCGCCAAGAATTAAAGAAAATTAAGGCAAATCTGTTTGAAACCCTAAAGTCCCAAATTAGCTTTAAGCCCCAAAGCCATACGACACAGTTCCAATTATTACACATCCACCGTCAGATCAAAAGCAACGCCTCCTCTTTCATCCAACGGTTCCAACAAATATTAGACCCCAAGTTTTCTCATTCTTTATATTTGTTGATTAGCTTTGCACACCAAGTGTTTGTGTTATTTCCTCACAGTGATTGATACTGTACTATAGTAATGCTTAAATTTGGATTACCAATGCTTAAGTTACGTTGGATTATGAATGGCCAGTGGATTCATGAACATTATCCAGACAGGATTGAGATGTTCTTTAGAGTATTGGCATTATGCCATACGGCCATCTCCTTTCATGAACTTGAATATGGTAACAGTACCAAAATTGATAGGTAAGTTACCGTTGACATTTAACACTTAATTTCTGCAAATTAATGTTTTCTTATGTGATTTTCTGAGAACATGAGTTAGTTAGTTAGCGATTATATTTTCTATATCACATATAGTTTTTATGGGGTTCTAGAATCAATGAATGAATGTAAACTTCAGATCCATTAGACTTGCACATAATGATATGTACTTGTGACTTGTGTTACAACATATTGGCGGTTAGTAATAATCTGGTGATAAAAGAATCCTGTCATATTAGTCCCATTAACAGGAAATGTGATGTAGAATGGAGATTTCCATAATTGGTTTTCATTATCTAGTAGATCATTTTAACTTGTACCGTGTCAGTTCTTGCAATAAGCATTGACAAATAACTGTTAGAAGCAGCTATAATCAGTTTTTTAATACACATTAATTTTAAGTGGTTCTGCTGCTTCAGAAAAGCTAGTAGTATTAAGTTTGCAGAGCTCATTTACAAGTGCATTGGCGATCATTATTAGAAATTGTGAAGATGGAAACAAAGTCATTAAGACATACTCAAGTAGTTGATTCATGGATTAAAAAAAAAAAAAAGAAGAAGAAGAAGAAGAAGATGATGGAAACAGAGTCATTTAAATCAATCCATATCTTGCATATGAAGCATATATAATTTTAGATAAGAGTACAATGTCACAAGAGTTTGTACTTTACCTTTAAAAATGTTGCAATTTATTACACAGCGAGGCATTCAAGTGAAAAAACAAAATAAGTTAAATAATCAACAGCACGAACGACAAATTGACAGGAGCAGAAGTTACGTTCTCTCCGGGGCTCGATCGAGGCATGAACATCACCGCATCGATTATTCCTGCAGGTATTGAAGTTACTCGGGAATAAGTATAATGGTGATGAAACATTTCCATAGTACTCTTTTCGACTCGATGCCAGATAACAGAACGATATACTAGTGATAGAAATAAAAACTAAACTAAACTAAACTAGCATATGAGCATGCAAGAAACATACAGGAAAATCGTAGGAACTTACAGTAGCATGAGATAATTTTGAACTTATGGCTGTGGAGAAATGCCTGCAGGAGCAACTTTATGAATGAAGTCCGCTCCTTTCGTTTTCTTAATTTCTTCAGCAGATGAAACAGCAGATGGTGTAGCATGCTCCAGGGACAACATCTTAAGTGTCTTACCGAGTACTAATGGAACTTCCTTGAGTTGATGACAATTTTTCAGCACTAGAAACCTCAGTTGCGGAAATGCATCTTCGCAGGCTTCCCAAGTCATTACATCTGCCTTTTCAATGTCCAAGAGTTTGAGTGTGTGGAAACCGCCACAAGTAGCTGCCCAGGACTCACCAGTGAACGCATTATCTTTCAGTTTAAGCTGCTCGAGTGAACCAAGACTCATCAATACAGACATACGTTCCCAACCCAAACAAGTACGGGTGAGTACAAGAATTTTGAGTTTTGGTGGGAATTTGCTTGTATCTGGTAGACAGCAGCTCAACGGTGCCTGGGAAGCTTCTATATTATCCGCTTGATGCACTAGTTTTAATTTCTTGACCCGTTTCAACATTTCCAAGGACACAGAATATTGAGAAGAAGATAGATCGCCTTGAATTCCCAGCTTAACCAGGTTGCTTGCCTTCTTAAATACTTCTTCTGTGCAGCTCTCAGGTGACAATCTATCCAATGTTTGAAGGTTCTCATGATTGCCTTTGCCCTTCCCACCTTTCTTCAGTACAATGGATGATTTCGTCTTCAAGTGCCTCATGTTCCTCATGATCCATATATCAGCTTTAATGTCAAGCTTTTGGGTTGGTGTATCCACTACAAGAGTCTGTAGGTTCCAAAGATTTGACATGACCTCTGGTAGAGACTTGGTTTTCTGGTCGAGTGTCAAGGTGAGGTACCTCAAATGAATTAGCTTTGTAAGCTTTTTGGAAAATTTCGGAAAAATAATATTCTCAGTATCTAAGACTCTGATAAAGTGGAAAGCTTTCGTAACAGGTGAGATATCTGCATCAACCAAGGTGATTGGAGATTTAGGTAACGACAAAAAGTACGGGCTTTGTGGAACTGTGGTTTTTTCGAAAAGAAGTCGTGGACATATGAATGGATACATAGACGACGGTATTTTCCAACATCTGAAGGATGAAACAATCCAATCCCGTCGAACCAGCGTACTTCTTGGAATATGTTTCGATATTCAATCTTGGATTCGGATATGCAGAATTGACGTACGGTATCCTGAACACGACATTTTTTGGGTTCACCTATGGGCTCTACTTCCTCAACAATTACTAAATTTCGGTTGATTAGATCCTTCAAATAGTCACTGGCAGTTTCCTCCAAGGTCTTCTCAGGTGTTACCGGTATAAAACCTTCGGCAATCCAGAGCAAGGTTAATTTCTTAGCAGGGATGTGCGCACCTTTAGGAAAGCCTCCCAAATACAGAAAGCAGTCTTTTAACTCATGAGGAAGTTCCTCGTAGCAAAACCGCAAGACCTGTGTTCCCTTGTCTTCTTTACAAGAATCTAAGTGAGTTTTTAATCTGGTGGAAACATCTTTCCACTCTTTCTCTATTGAACGCTCATCACTCTGAGCAGCTGCAATCTTAGCTGCAATCTTCAGAATTCCAGCAATCACTACAATAGCAAGGGGAACCCCGTCACATTGTTTTGCTATTTTCTGCCCAACAGTCTCCAGTTCTTCAGAGGCATTGACAACGTCATCATATACCTCGTATTGGAGAAGTTTCCAACCATCTTTGGGCGTCAGGAAACTCAGCTCGTAGAGTGTTCCTTCAACATTATTGGGAAGATCAGCCACTCCATTTTCACCGCAGCTTATCAATACTCTGCCCTCAGTATTAGAGGTTGACAAGAATGATTTGAGCTTGTCCCATGGGTCGCCGCTGCTCCAGACACCATCCATAACTATCAAATATTTTCCAGACTCTAGATGGCCCTTCACCTTATTGACCAACTCCACTTCAGACATGTTATGTGTCTTTGTCTCGCTATCCAATTTGCTCAGTATGGTCAGAAGCACTTTCTCCATGTCGAGATCATGGTCAGAGATATCCACCCAAATTCGAGTTGGGAACTTAGTTACGACTCGTGAATCGTGGAAAATTTTCGAGGCCAGCGTTGTCTTCCCGATGCCTGGCATACCAAAAATAGAGATGACTTTGAGTGTATTTGATTGTTCATTCAAAAGATCGATCAAAGTGGTCGCCTTCTCTTCAAAACCAACAATCTTGCTCACCTGCGTGATCTGTGACATTACACACCGTAATTAGTAAACAAAAAAGACCAAGTCGTGGACAGTATACACTTAACATATGTAATTTTTCATGGGGAAAAAAAAAAAAAAAAATACATACATTTTTATAACGATGTAGTCATTGACATTTTAGTTAATACTAACATTTACTAGTATATTCCATTTAAAAACATAACACGTTCTACTTTTAACTTTTATATATATATATATATATATATATATATATATATATATATATATATATATATATATATATATATATATATATATATATATATATATATATATATATATATATATATATATATATATATATATATATATATATATATATATATATATATGAATGTCTCCCACAAAACTTTGTAAACGAACAATAGCATTTTTATTTTATGTTAAGTAAGGAACTAGATGGTCTCCCACATGTTTTTGTAAAGAATAGTAAAATTGTGTATGCGTTGCGTGTCAGTTATATTATAATTTAACGTTAAGATATCATTCAAATTTTACTGAAAAACACCCAACTAATATTTTTTATCCGATAAATAATGGTCTTTAAGTTATTCACTTTAACATAATTCAAAATTAAAAAAATTAAGAATAACAAAAACAAATCAAGTAATTGTTTTAAATTATCCAATTTAACACATTACACAATTCACATTGTCATCTACTTTTAATTAATATATTAGAGAATTGGTAGTTTTTTTTTTTTTTAAACGTCAAATATTACAACTACTTCTACACTACTACTATACAACATTCTAAATCACCTTATATCCCTACACCTAAACCGCCTTATGGCTCGACTAAGTATCGAACCCTGCACCTCTCCTTTCACCATCTCAACTCCATTCCACTAGACCACCTTATAACTCCGAGAGAATTGGTAGTTATGGTTAATGATGGGACGTGATTTTTCCTTGGGAGATAAGACAAACAATGGCCTAAAATGCGCCCTCCGAGACTTTAGTGGAAGGAACTGATGGAGGTAGGATCTCCGCACTGGGACCGTCACGTTCCTTACCAGAGAAGTTACTACCTTCTTGATGCTTGACCTCTGGATCTTCTTCTCTGACTCCACGCACTTCTTGGTCCGTTCCTGGCCTCCGATTGTACTCCCCGACTGATATCTACCTGTATGTGGGGGGGGGGGGGGTGCATGTGTTGCCGGGTCTGCCGTGTGGTCAAACCGGTTGGAAAGACTTTACTTGAAGGTGGTTGAAGGCCTATCTTGTTAACATAATGAAGTGCGTGTATGTGAAGTGTGATTGTGGATGTAACAGTGGAAAATGATATTTTTTCAAGATGAACTCTTGTTGTTGCCTTAAGCTCTTCCCACCAAGAAGACTCAAGGATGTAAATGTGGAGTGAAGTTCTTGGGAGTGTTGTCCTAATGTGTTTTCCATCTTAGATTTCTCTATGGGAACCATTCCTTTTATAGACCTTAGAGGAGCACATGTCGTTGCCACCACAATAGTTTGTCAAGTGTCCACACACATATGTGGTTGATAGGCTTAACCTTGACAGACATGGACGTGGCCCAATGATTGTGTAAGGATAAATATCTGCCTTGATTTTATCCACTTGTGTTATGCATTTAGTTGTGAGTAGCACATTCGGACACTCATAAGTATTGGACCTCGGATATAGCAAGCCGGAAGCATGTGACTCTGCAGTCCCCTGCATGTGCCGTTACGGCCCTGGCCCTTAGGACCTTTACAGGCGATTCCCATTGACTCTTGGTTCCGGATGTATTAGGAACCTGGAGGTGCGTAGTTCCGAATGTGCCAATTTATTCGAGGGAGGAACCTCTCGGTATACTGTTACTCGCATCGGAGACATCCTCGCAGTTTCTTAATCCTCCGGAGAGTCCGGATCGTCCTAATTCGCATGTTGACGGACTAGAACGAGACTGGATATATTTTGGTAACATCAGTTAACTTTCTTCATTTTTACTTCAGATTTCTATTTAATGGGTCAAAATTAATTGAAATGGTGTTCCACCTACCGTTCATCCCTTTGCTATTATTATAGATGTATAAATAATTTTAAATCCGCAAATACTACTCCTCTTAGATGTTTCTTTATCATCATATTAGTGCCCAAATGGCATTTCCAACAATTGTTCCCCACTTTGAATCTGCCATATATCAGTATTTCCCTAACTCTATTCCTATACCTCAAGTTTGCTACCCACTAACTCTGTCACATTCATGATTGCGTCTTCAGCTACAGTATACCCACCGTCCGTCTCATATTGAATACTTCAATCTTCTCTCTTATTCTTCATGCCTTTCAATTTGTGAAGATTTGCCGGTGGCAGATTCCGAGATCAATTTGGTCAGAACTACCATTTGCAAAAAAAAAAAAAAAAAAAAAAAAAAAAAAAGAAATTCAAAAACTAGGGGGTTAATGAATCGAGCACATTGTGAAAAATATCGGTCAAAGATCATATCGTGCTCGAAATAGGTTAATGCAAGCGTGATCGCGATCATGACCAACTCATTTCGAGCTTGAATTGATCACCTTGAAAAAATGATCAAAGCTCAGGAGCAATAAATAATTTAATTTTTATTTTATTTTTTCTAATTATTATTACTTAGACATATGTTTATAGTTATATCTAAAGTATATACATATAATTTCTCGTAAATACATATTTTGTATTTAACACACTAAGTAACATATTAATATTAATATTGAAAATATTATTTTTTTATGAACATATTTAATATTGTTTTTAAGCTAAATATGTAACTTTAATAAATAATTATTATGTTACTTTAGCGTCTCGTAAAAAGCTCGTGAGCAAGCTCTCGAAGCTCGCACGCTTTTGATTGATCACTTAATTTAAGCTCGACAAAGATCGTACTCGAGATCGACTTGACTTCTATGAGACGATTAGACGCTCGATAAGAGAAAGATCCTGCTCGCTCGACTCGTTAATACTCCTACTCAAAACTAATCAGTAGAAAAAGAAGAATATGACCCATGTCCTCTCTATGATAGAGACAGTTGGAAAAAAAAAAAAAAGAAAAAAAAATTGAACTTCTACGAGTTATAAAACAGGGGAGGCAGGCAGCTTCCTTGGATGATGAGCTGCAGACTGGCGGCACTTGTGATCGATGGCGTTGATCAAGGCACTTTGGTGAAAGGAGGCGAAACCGTGTATCTTCTATAATTTGTATTTGTGTTAATGTTGGCCTGTTGGGGGCTTGGGCTTAGGTTAGGTAAAGAAGCTACCCGACCAAAACAAAACATAAACTGTGAACTTAATCAAAATCAAACCTAATTGGTGATTATGATTTTTGAACTGAAGTTGCATGTTATCCCAGAAAAGATTAGGATCTGTGTCTGGAGAGCAGCACGAAATGCACTTCCTGTCTTAGAGCTCTTGCGGCGCCGGGAAATAATTTCAAGACGGTAGAGTGAGACGTGTCCAATATATATACTCGAGAGTGGTTATGTCCAATTTAAGTACTTTATTGTAACATGTTGTCTAATTTTGGTTTTTTTTTTTAATTTAATATGAAAAAAGTGAAGAATATGAGGGTGTAACAAACACTCAACGCCCTTGATCGAAAATGACAAAAAAATTGGAACCGAAAATTATGAAAAAGATAGAAAAATGAGTGTGTAATGTACACTTTTTGGTACTTTAAAGTACGAAAATTAAATTTCAATACGCGTATAATGCATGCATATTTTTCTATTGCTTTGAAATTTTTGGCATGTTTAGTGATTGTTGTCATGCGTTTATATTGTTCAGTTTTTTACTAATATATTGAGAAAGTACCAAAATTGGACAATATGTTACTATAAAATATATAAATTGGAAATAGCCACTCTCAAGTATATAAATTGGACATGTCTCACTCTAGAGTACCAAAAATTAATTTTACCCGAAAAATGACAGACAATGCCTCAATTGGAGCTGTTCTAGACATGTGCTTTTGCGGAGTATACCCCTCATATATCTGTATATACTCTCTTTCGGGTTTCTATATAGTTTAACTTTTATTTTAGTTTACGCCTCATCAAGACCTTGTTTGTGGTTTGTTTGAAAAAAAAAAAAAAAAAAAAAAAAACAATGCAAAATATTTAGATCTATCCAATTTAATCCAGTAATTGTTAATGCGAACCAGTAAAGTTTGTTTCTTTAACCTCAATAGGAATATAGAAGATAAGAACTGAGATGAGATTCCTCTTCACACCGCAAATTTGAATACAACAGGAGACTAAAGTCCCTAGCAGCCCAACCATCCCGGAGAGTAAAGGTTTACAATGGGTATTTTGTTAATGGTTTTAAGTTTCATACTACACAATATGCAGAAGACTGTGAAACATCAAATAATGGTGTTTGTGTGTTGGGGAGCTCAAATGAGGCTGATGTAATAGATTATTATGGTATGGTGGATGAGATCATGGAACTTGATTTCTTTGGAGACAAAGTGGTATTGTTTAAGTGTCGTTGGTATGATACTACTTCAAGAAATGGGATTAGACGACTGCATGAGCGTTTCGATCTTGTTGAGGTCAATATAGAATCACGTCTAAAATCGAATGATCACTTTATATTAGCTGAACAGGCCTACCAGGTTTACTATACAAGATGCCCTCAGCGGGAAGTGCGTAGAGGAAATGGAGATTGGATGGTACTTGTAAAACCAAGGCAAGGAGCCGAATTGTTGTACCATTACTAGGTGAAGATGTAGTTGTTGAAGAAAGGGATGGTGATCCTTACCATGATGGAGCTACATCGAGTCCCAATGAAATCCCAGGGGAAGATCTTTTTGATGTTCAAATAGAATTGAATAATAAAGGATATTTTGAGGAAGTTGATCCTTCCGAGCTTATTGTCGAATGCGTGAATGAAAGCAACTTGGATGATAAAGAAGAAGAAGAATCTGCAGATCTTACCTCCGAAGAAGAATCTGAAGATACAGAGGGAGAGGAGGAATATGAGAATGAAAGTGAGGATGATTTTGATGATTGAATGGAGTTACACTTACTGGCTCAAAGTTTTTGTTCTGTTTGTTTTCGTTTTATTAGATGTAGTGGTAGTTCATGAGCACATGATTTATCTGAACATGTTGCAGTTGAGAATGACTCTATTTTAACTTTCCAAACTACTGTATGACTTTGCTTAGTTTTGAATGAATATTCTTTAATTTGATTTCTATACAAATTAAATTGTCAACCAACTGTTTGTTGGAATTTTCGTTGGTCAGAAACATTTTCCAACATATTTTTCTATGCTGATATTATGGTTGGTGAGAAACTTTCCAACTAATTTTATGTTGTTGGAATTTTCGTTGGGGAGAACCATCTCTAACGGACATTGTGTTAGTGTGCAAAGTTGTTACAAGTTCCAACAAAATAGTGACGGACTTTGAAAATTGTTGGAAATTGCAGCAACAAAATACCAACGAAATTGTAACGAGAAATAAAATTTGTTGGTGATTTGTTGGTAATTAGTCACTAATCACGTATGTATTTCTTTTAGTTAAAATTTTGTTGGTGTTATGTTGGAAATTCGTTACAATTCCATCGAACTGATTTTTTTGTTGGAAAATTCACCGTTGGTGAAGGTTCTGTTTTTTGTAGTGTTGTAGTGTATATTAAAATATATAATTCAATAGAAATTTTTTATAAACACATAAAAAAATATGAAAAATGTATAAATTACAACTTAATTTAATACTACTAGTATATATATATAACAAATTAAATAGGCATATTTACATACATTATATATAATATATAAAGAAAACATATATATACTTGGGTCGGGCCTGGGCCGGGCCGGGCCGACGGGCTAGAATTTTTGGCTCAGGCCCGGCCCATGGGCCTATATAAAAGGCCCAAGCCCAGCCCAATATGGTGTTCGGGCGGGCCTGGCCCGACAAATTCGAGCCGGGCCTGGGCCGGGCTCGGGCTGCCCGACCCAAATTGCCATCCCTAGGTGGGGGGTGGGTAGGTGGTTAGGTGGGTGATACGGATGAGTGTTCACATAATTTATTGAATAAATTTAGGAACAACTTTTTCTAGAGTTGGATGGTCGAGTGGGGTCGATCTCCAGTCTTCGCTCATGAGAATAACTGATAAGTCGGTTTTATACCTACTTATCACTATCTTTGTACTTGATATTTTGTATGTTTAAAAGCTATTTTTGTCAAATTCTACTTGTTTTTATATTTATTTTGGTCTAGGTGGTTCGAGTTGGTGATTTATGGACATACACGCTAAAAGGATCTTATTTGGAGCTAATTTGATGATAAAAGCTTATGGAAAAGAAGGCCCAATGGTTGGGTATGGCCCAATACCCAATTTCTGAAGTTTCCTACTCCGTTTTTTGATTTAGAAGACCATTATTTTCAGCCTTTGTAGAATTCCTGCGGGATTCTCCTATATATTAGGTTAAATTAGACTTCTTCAATTATTCTGATTACCACATAGACAGATAGATCGACAATTAGGAGAAGAGAGGAAAACGCTTCTCAGCGTTTCTGGTTCCTTCGTTTCTTTCTTTTTCTTTCTGCTGGATTATGTTTTCATACTTCTTGATCTTTGATTCTTGGATTATGTTGAACTAATTCCTTTTTCTAGGGTTACGATGTAGCCTAGTTATGAACATGTTTATTTAAGTATTCCAAGTTAATTCCTGGTTTTTCATGGTTGTTGAGTATTTTTAATCTGTTCTTATTGCTTGTAATTGCTTGATCACCAATTACATGATTTAAGGGTTTTAATTCGAGATTCGAGAGATGAGAATTAATTCTGCCAATAGATTAAAGTTCCGTAAAATACTGTGAGATAGAGATATCCATAGGTTTTTATGCAATCGTGTGTAAGTTTCCCAGTGTTTATTGCGTTTTATTATGCATGTTAGAGATTCGAGAGGTGATAACTGCATGATAGAATAGGTTCGTTAATTCTCGAGAGAGATTAGTAGATTTATTAGGGAAGTTTGATTGTTTGCAACTGGGTCAAGTGTGATTAACTGAAGAATATGAGAATGCATGTGATTAATTATGGTGAAGTCGGAATCTAGATATCTTGTCTATCGGTTTGATCAGAAGCTTAGTTATAGTTTTCTCTAGTATTTCTTAGTTAGTAATTTCTCAATCATTATTTTCTCACCCAATTTAGATCTTAATTTTATATACGTTAGTATTTGTCAACAAATCAGTCCCCATGGAGACGATACTCGATTTATCATTATATTACTTGTTGCGATATCGTACACTTGCGATTTTCTCCATCAATAACCACGAACAAATTATTTCAAGTGGGTAGGATCGCGTTGAATTCTACCTGTTTAGAATCCTACCATTGGCACAACGCCACGAGCATGTACTACCGCTCTAGGTTGCAATGAGATTATCTATTTAAACATGATTTACAATTACTATTACATAAATAACATAATATACTTTAAAATAAATTTAAGATTCATTTATAAATAAAATATTTTATTATACCCGTCGGTGTCTGACGGGTTATAAACTAGTTTGGTCAGAAAGCTAAAGTAGCTCAACAATCAGTTTACTTAAGTGAAAATCTATATGACAAAGTAGGTTGAGCATGCTGAACTGAGACTACTTGCTGACTACCAAACATGTGACCTGCCTTGTTGAACCACTTGCATTTGAGCTCCAAGTTTTCAAGTTTGAAATTCAAAGAGCATTAAAACTGAAGAAAAATAAGACGCTGTTGATAGTGACAACACAACATGATAGTGGCATCTTATGGCTAAGTCCGAGAATTCAAATTCAAACGGCACCATTGAGACACTATAAATAGAGGTCCTTAGGCTGTGGAGAAAGGTGTGTCAACAACGTGATCAAACCTTCAATTGTGCTTACAAACCTTCAAATCCTCTCTACACTTAAACTGCATAATGATCCGTACCAAGATTTAAACTTGAAACAAAAGCTATTTGTGAAGAAGTAGAATACTAGTCTAAGTAATTAGCAAAGTGTTTATTCTTCTAAACAAGAAAGTGTCTTGACACCATAAATAATATAGTTGCTTACTGTCAAGTATTATCGACTTGAGTTTCTTAGATTACTTTGATTAACTGAAAAGTTAAACTCATTGATCTCATCCCAAACGTCTCTAGCTGATAAAAACCACCTACCAGACGTGTTTGTCAGAGGGAACTACTTAACTAAGTTGTGTTAAAGTAGTGTCCCAAGTTTAGTTGAGAACAAGGTTTTAGTTTCCAAGTTTAGCTGGAAACAAAGCGTGTGTTCTTTGGTTTCTGGAATTCTAGTTGTTAGGAATTGTAAAGAACTTCAACTTCTATCATAGTGAATTCAGTCCATGATTGGACAAAGTGGATTAGTTGAGGGATTACGCCACCCTCAAATACCATTATAAAAGTGCTTGTGTGATTTACATTTCAGCAAGTTACTTTGAGTAAGCTCTCTATGTTATAATTGTGTTTTTCAAACTGCTTACTGATAGATTGTTTTTGCTACGCACTTAATTGTGCAAAGACTTTCGCACTCTGAATTTTAAGTATCAGCAATCTACTTACTGAAAAGTAAGAAGCACTTGCTGAGAAAGTTTTTAGACACAAAAAGTTTTAAAGACTACTCACTCCCCCCCCCCCCCTTCTATTCTTTACTTGTTGTCTAAAGGGACCAACACTCGCTAAACTGGTTTCTGATGGTGTTTTTGATATCCATTAGTGTTAATTAATTATTAAATAATTATATTTAACTATTTTTTTACATATAACCAACAAAATAATCTCCTAACTAGCATTTTTGTTGATGAAACTAGCACTTATGATGTTGAAACTAATGAAAATAATATTTTTGTTGTTGAAACTAATGAAATTAACATTTTATGAAGTTGAAACTAGCATTAATAATTAGTTTCAACTAGTTTCAGCTAGTTTATGAAATTAGTTTTTGTTTGAAACTAACTTCTTAAACTAGCATTTATATGTTGAAACTAATCTGAAACTATTTTTTTTCAATGAAAATAATGATTTGTATTTATAATTTTAGTTCCCATATTTTAAATTTTTTTAGTTTATCATAAATAAGTTTTTAAAGTTAATTGAATTATTTTATAAAAATAACAACTAGTTTCAACGGTTAATTTAAAAAAAAAATTAACAGTTAATTTCAACTCGTTTCAGTCATTTTCAGCTAGTTTCAGTCATTGATTGCTAGTTTCAGTAGCCGAAACTACCTTCCGAATGTCAGATTTGTTATTAAATCCAGCTGAGCGAGATTTTGAGGTCAATTCCTGTAGGTGGATTTCAAAAATTCTCATCAAATCCACTTGAGCGAGATTTTGAAGTCCATATCTATTGGAAGTAGCGACACTTTTGTACGTAAATGTTAATTGAAGGTGGATGATTTTGTAAGGCTCTGTTATTTTCGTCTGAAAATTAATTATTTTAAATTCAGTTCAGATCAGTTTAGTTCAGTTCAGATGCATTAAGTTCAGTTCAGTTCAAATTTGCCTAATAGTATTTTGTACTACAAATAAGTTCAGTTCAGTTCAGTTCAGATCCATTCAATTCAGTTCAGTTCAGTTCAGTTCAGACGAAGAGAACAGAGCCTAAGAGTTTTGTTTATTGACTTATATATGTAATTTTCCAATATATTTATTGATGTACATGTGGATACCTCATGATTTATGTACAATTACTTAGTCCAAACAACATAATATATACTCCCTCTGTCCCATTTATATTTATCCACTTCCTTTAAAACACAAAATTTAAGGAATTCTTAATTTTGCATTATAATATTGCATGTGGGCCTAAATTAGGAAACAAGTGAAGTAGAGAAAGTGTTTTTTATTGATAAAAGTGATTAATTGGAGTTGTTAGTACAATAAAATACTAAAAAAAAGTTTCCATTTTTGAAATGGGTAATTTTTAATGGGACGCCCTAAATGACAAAGTGAGTAATTTAGAGTGGGACGGAGTATCAAACAATTATGAATGACAATTGCAATTTCACTATATTCAAAATCCTTGTAATTCACACCATATCTCACATGAGTTAAGATGAAAAGTAGATTGAAAATTATGGGATGATAAGAAGGAAATAATAGCATACCTTTATATTTTCTCTCTTTTTGCTTTTTGGCTGTTGTTCGACTATTCCAATTAGGCATGCATTTGTTACTCTGGTTTTCTTCTTAAATTCCACATCTTTTATCTTCACCTGCAAATGAATATAATGGATAACTATTAAATAGTACTATGATAAGGAACTTGCAATTTGATAATCAAAATTAGAAAATCTGATCAAGAAATGGGAAGTTAGCTTGGGAATGGGAGGTTGGACCTAGGATAAGTGCACTTTTAAAAAAAAAAATAATAATAAAAGGGAATTTGACTAATGGAATGGAATGGTGATATAATTTCGTAATGGTAAATTTGATAATATAAGTAATTGGTCTCACAACTACCTTTTTGTGATACAAAAAGATCTTTCTTTTTATAATTCTCGGTTATCTCAAAATTCTCTTCTTTTTTCTTTTTCCATCTTGAGAGTTTCATCAGAAATTTCACATTTGAAAATTAACAAAAAATTATTATAATTATTACACCTATCATACAACTCTATTTACCATCTTACTCACCATTATTTATTCAATCTTTATTTATCCCAACAAAACCCCACCCTCCATATTTTTTACAATCTTCATGCAAAAAATCATCAATCACAACAATTTAATCACTCAAATAGTAGTTCATTTATACGTACTATTTTTCTTTAATATTTGTTCCCTCAGGAGCAATGATAATAAGAAACTCGTGAGATAATGGAGGGAGCAGTATCTTATGAATTATGATAGACATCGATGCCCACACCTACACATCAAAGTTCATTCTACAACCAAAATGAAATCGTTTACAAATAATCGAGCTGTGGCCTGTGAACACACCAATCGTATAACAATTGTAATCATATTTGCTGTATTCACAAATTAAAACTGAATCAGTTTGAAAAACGTAAAATTTGTACTTGCTCCATTTCTCCAAATCTTCACTAGAAGATAGATATTTTGGTAGTAGTTAATATTTTTTTTAAACGGCCAAATAACATATACTACCCCCGTTTCATTAATAACTTTTTAAGAAGACTATTCATCGCGACCATTGACTCCTAAATTACATTAGAGAAAAATATAATAAAATTATATTATGAAACTAAATTGAGTATATTTTCATAATCAACTTTTAATTTATATTAATACAGTTTAATTTAAAAAGTTCTTAATGAAACGGATGAAGCATATCATAATCAATCGAAACTAGTTTACAAAGCAAGGTGCATAAGAGATGCATATTGTGATATTGTGATAGCAGTCAACTAGTCCATGTGCCTGGGTACCTAGTTTTGGTAAGAGATGCATATTGTGATATTGTGATAGCAGTCAATTAGTCCATGTGCCTGGGCACCTAGTTTTGGTAGTAGACAACTAGGTGCCCAGGCACATGGAGATCCCATGGAATTTGTCATATGTTGGATGTGTAGACAACTATATTAAAGGTAGCGGGAGTCTAAAATTTTCTTTTGACAAACAACCACCTCATAATCAAGCTGGGATTAACGAAGACCTCCTAGCACATGCCAGTAATTGATTGAAATACGCATTTGTAACGAGCTGTGTTGGCTCCCATTCATAATGTTTGCATTAAAACTATTGTGGGAATTCAATAAATTTCACGGATTCCTTCTAATATAACTCAATTGTTCACAAAGTTTCGTTGTTGATTTAATTTCATTATATCAAGACAGATTCAATATAATAAGGAAAACGCGGCGTGTGAGGCGAAACTAATACACACATACGCGTGTGATGCGTTATTATTATTATTGTTTATTTTGCTATTTTCATGCCAAACAATGATATAAATATTTGTACATGATTATGTGGAAACATCCTGAATCAGTAACTCTATGGCCGATGTGATTAATTACTCATGGTTAGGCTCCTGTATTCATGTTAAGTTATTAATGACTTTTTTTTAACATGTAATTTAGTACTCTCTAATTGACTATTATCTATACTTCTATTTCTATACTATCTCCTCCATCTATCCATAAGGCTCCATTTGATTTTGTTGATATTTGTTAGATTCAATTTGACCTCATATAATTTATAATTCATATTGCTAAAAATTTAATAAAATTATATTATGAAAGTATAATCATTGTAGTTTCATAATATAATTTTATTAATTTTTTTATATATTTGAATATAATATGATGTCAAACCAAATCTAAAAGAAGTTAACAAATCAAAATGCTAACCTTGTGGATAGAGTACGGGAGTAATCTATCGAGGACAATGTTTAGAAATAGTTATTACTTAATACTCCCAAAAACAGTGAATTCGCACTATTTAACTAATGAAAATGGTAACCTTGTGGATAGAGTAAGGGAGTAATTAATATATGAATTACAATGTAAAACTACAATTAGTTTTTAATATTAAAAATGGAAAGGAGTAGATTATAAAAGTATAAGAGGTATATTTTCATAATATAATTTTAAAAATTATTTTTTTCACAATAAACTCGATAACGAAAAAGTCAACAAAACCAAGTGGGTTTTTTTAAAGTTTTCGGAGGAAGTAAATAAAAGAAATAAAAAAATAATTTTAAAAGGGGTAGTACCTTTCTCCTCATTTCTCTAGTTTTTGCTTCTCTCTGGCGAGGTTCTCGTTCTCGTACAGTAAGGGTGAACTCGTACTTAAGCTTGTGGTTTGCGTGCAGTGTCCTTAACATAGTGAAGGCATCTCTGACCTGTTTAGCTGGGCCAACATCAGTTACTTTAGACAGGAAACGGCTGACGGGGTTCTTGTGCTGCATCGCGGCAGTCTGGGTGATGGAACAGTCAATTATGTCATCGACCTGGTACAAGGCTTCCATAAACTCACTTTCCCAATTTTTGAATAATTCATCCTTTTCGTACTTACGGGGAGCTGCTTTCAAAATGGCACTCAATGTATGGGCAGCATTTTGCAGTTGCTTTAGCTCACTCTTGGCACTCCAGATTAAATTCAAATGATCCTTTAACATAATAGAGAAGGTTTGAAGGAGGAATTCCACCGAAGCATCCATATAGTTGCTTGGATGAGATTGATTTGATGGCTGCACAGCAAATTAAAGGTAAAAAATGAATTGGAGTGCTTGGTTTTTATGTAATTAATGGATGTTCCTTCCTTTGTGTTGAAGAGTAGTTTTTGTTACTAGTGATAAGTTAGTAATAAGGAGGACCATCTTATCTTATATTAATCCGCTCTGGCCTTCCATGCATGTGCTGGATGATGGTGAGTGGTGGTGACCCCTTCAAACCTGCCTCATCAAACTCAATTATATTTATAATATTCATATTCAACTACAATTATTACTATTATTATTATTTTTAAATTTGTTTTCTTCTTAACAACCTGTTAGGATCCAGATCTGAAAACCCAAATTAAGAGAATGTTAGCACAAAAACGGATTCAAACGTAACTAACATCCTACTAGTAATATGCTACGAAGTTGGTGTACTAACTATTTCATTTTATTCAAGATAAATAAATCAATCAATCAATCATAATTAACGTTGCCAAACCAACGACCAAAACCTCTCATATCCGCGCGCACTATCTTGTAAAGCAATTAGACTAGTAGGTAGAAGTCTAGACTATTAGATCTAAGTATCAATTAGGCTAGTAGAAAATTTGAGTCATAGTCGAGCCACTGTTGAGGAGAAAATGATTCGAATATGTGTTAAACTCCATGAAAGAATGTAGTATCGATATAACTTGCTTTACATACAAATTACCTCAGCCAGTAACCAAGATTGACTACGGGGTTTAGTAACACCTAAATCAACCTCTACAGGTATCGACAACACCTACAGATTAACAAACACAGATAATATATAGAATTTAAAGCACAACGGAATATAAAGAAAAATATGTGTTTGAAACTTTTCAAGCAGCTTTATATGGTTGTTTGATGCCCAGTTAAGGCAGAAAATCAACTAAGAAAGAACTTGTTCGTACAACGCTGTATACTCTCAATCTCTATCTTAGTAAAACAACAGTAGTCACCTATGAGATGATATAGAATACCCTTCTATCTATTCTACCTTCAATACGCCGTTAGAGAAGTCTAGAATATAAAATAGTGTAAAAGACACAACAATAAAACGTAAACCTATGAACTCTCAGAAACTCGAATGCTCTAGCTCTTGTGTCGTGTTCTTCTGTCTGTCGATGCCTTGCTTATATAGAGGTGGAAAGCCTTGATCGACTTCTATTAGGAAACACGTCTTGATGAATCTGGACATGAATTGGTAATAATCTTCTAGTAGGAATCGACTTCCTCTTCAAAGACTCCTTTTCCTTCTATGACTTGAAATCCTTTTAGAGTCCTTCTTGAACAAGTCTTCTTCCTTCTTTAAGCCTTCTTGTAATTCGACAATTCCCATGTATAAATCAACATCCTGCACAAGACAACAACTACAGTTGTGGAATAGTTATTGTGTTAGAATAGGTAAAACTAAATAAAAGCGGCTAAGTGCTTTGTTTCCAGAATCCAGGGGTTGAGTGAACCTATAGATTAACACCTATGTCAACTCCCTTGAAATAGTGACACTTACAATCTCCCCCTTTTTGCCTATTCTACACATCACTAAACCTGCACAATTAGATCAAAGAAACATAACATATGCAACACAACTAACTATAGCTTAAGTCTTAAACACATGCAGAAAACTACTTAGACTTAGGATTAGAACTAATTGTCAGAATATTACAAGCAATTAGAGACTTCAAGGAACATACTCCTTGGCAAATAGAAATATTGTTCAATGGGAAAATCAAAAGAAATCAAAAGGATAAAACTCCAGTCCATCTTCATATCCTTAAGGAGACTCGGTTGATTGTACATCTTCTCCCCCTCCCCCCCTTGTGAATCTTCTCCCCCTTGATCAGACATCCTTTTTTGCTTCCTTGACTCCTTGTTCTCTTCTCCCTCTTGAGGTGTAGTATGGGCAAAAAGGTACTGAGATCTAAGCCTCTTCAAAGTATCCAACTCAGCATGTTGCAAAGCAATCAACTCATCATATTTTTTGAGTTGAGCAATCGCCTTGGCAGAAAACACCCCACCATACAAAGAAGCATAATCAGTAGAAGCAGCCGCACCAGAGGAACCAGGAACAACGGAAGGAGCAGGCTGGGAAAGTGTTGGGTCTGCAACCTACTGCTGAACCCCTTCAAGAATACAAGGTAGATCATTGCCAGGCTTGGTAAGATAAGAATCCAGAATTTTTATGGTTCCTGGAGACTTCACAAGTTGATCTTTGGCCACAAATTTATATCCATCCGCAACAATCATCCCACAAATAAGCCTTGGGTAGGGCAGGAAGGGCAGCTTCCTCTTTGTCTTCACAACAGCCATATGTCTCAAAATTTGGAGACCGAGATTAATGGGCAAGCCTTTCTTGAGCTTATAGAGAAAACAAGCCAATGTCTCGAGATCTGTGTCTTGTTGGTGGAAGGAAGCCAGTTCTTAATGGCCACAACATGCATGGCAGTCATGAAAGGAGTGAGCTTGGAGACTGGAGGTTTGTTCTTCTTTGGCCAAGAAGTGATCTGGCCACCAGTGATAGTAGATACAACCTCATCCATCTGATTGCCAAATACCACATGATCCTTCACATCAAGAACTCCAAGAAACTCAATAATGAGCTTGGGAGTAAAGTCATACAAAGCCTCCCTAAAATAAGCCAATGCATACTTGGGATGGTCCTTATCAGATATATATTTTTTGATAAAGAGCAGTAGAACTGTCTCACAGCTTCAAGACTACAACCCTTCACATTAGTGACACTTCCTAACCATTGCAGTTGCTCAAGCAAGTCATACACATTGTGCTTCTTGAAAGAATCCTCATCAAGCACACGTTCAGGGATAACAGACCTATCCGCATAATCAGGTCAGTCAGCCTCATGTTTCTCAGCATAGAATTCAACCTTATAGGCATCTATCACAAAATCAGATAAACAGACAGACTCTACAACCGGAGGGTTCACACCAACCACCTCATCAACGCCCCCAGCAACCTCATCAATTTCATCCTGCCTAGCAGCCTGTTCATCCTCCCTAGTGATTTTAGGAGTAGAATCCCTACTATCATCACTCTCAGTAGACTCACCATCAGAATCATCATCATCATTAATCCCATCAGTAGGATTAACACTAGACTGCTCACCAGTTGGAGCATTACCACAACCCAAATTCTTCCTAACCTTGTTGTAAACATCCAAAAGGAGTTCGTCTCAATCCTCACTACTAGACTTAGCAGACTCAGACTGACTTGACCCAGTATCAACATAAACTGAAACATTGGACTATTTATCCGAAAAAAGAGCAATACGGGTACCAGACAACTCAGTTCCAGAGACACGAAATGAAGACGTATGTGGCTCAGGCAATTTATCAACATCAACAATAGACTCAGGGGTAGGTGTTACCTTTGATGAAGAAGGAATTGCATAAACCCTAGCCTTAGTCGGGCTGGAACCGGAATGGAGTGGAGTATCCATGGTAATGACAGCCTGTCGAGAAGAATCTGCAGCAATGGGAACCGTTTCATTCGCCAGAGCTTGAGATTGAACAGTCAGTGGCTCAACCGTCGAAATTTGAGCAGGAGGCGGTGAAATCGGAGTATCCAAGGATTGGGCGGTGGAGTGTTGCTAGGAGATGATAGATTAGTCGATTCCATGGTAAAATTGGGGATGAAACAAGAAATGTAGGCTATGGAGTTTGCAAGTTTGGGGAAAGGGTTTGATTTGCAGAAACACACACACACACACACACACAGAGAGAGAGAGAGAGTAATAGAGGTGTGGGAAAGGTGGAGAGATTTTGTTCAAAAATTATTAAACTAACTTTGTTAAGGGCATGTTTGGATCCGTGGAAAAGGTAAGACACTTGCATAACTGTCAAGATCTTCCAGAAAAATTGTGTTGGTATGCTCCAAATTTTATATCTGTAAAAAGGGTTAGAAACGAAAGTACAAGATATATGGTATAGCAAAATTATGAAAAACAATTTTATAAAAGATTCAATATCAAGATCGCAAAATAAACTTTAGTAATTAAACTAATGGAGGATCTTTGTATAGAGAAATGAGCTTAGCTAGTCAATTTAACTAAAAACAGAACAAGATCCTTTATAATCCCAAATGCATATGTGCACTCCCCCTTAATGTAGACCTACATGTACACCACCACCTAGACACAACTCAGAGAGTTTACCTAGACTCAAAAAATATCCTAAAACACATTAACAGAAATTGAAATCACATAATTTGGCAAGACAGTCCAGAGGTGTTGGGTAAGGTGTTGTTCAACCTCCTAGTCAACACTCGATCAAGAAACTCAGTAATCATCAAAAGCCTCAACTGTATTTCTCCCTTTTGAATTTTTGAAAAACGTTTGAAACAAGTTGTTCTCTGGTCTTTGTTTAAATCTCAGTGCAATGTCCATGGGAGATTTTGCAAAAATATTTTTAAATGTTGTACATATGTCATGCAACTTTTTGCGTTTATTTCTTTTCAAACCTTCATAGACTTGAGACCCAAAGATTGCCAGAAAACAAGAGACAAGTTTTACCTTCCTTGCCTTTCGGGCCTTTACGTCACTTGTTTAGCAACAATTAGAGAATTCAAGGCCCCTAATGTGCTTTCTCCTGTTAAAAAGCATAGATATGCAAATAGGAAATTCAAGGTTCCTAGATATGAACGATTGTATTAGTCAATCACAAAATTTTGAGCTGCTCAAGCTCCAGGAGTGGGCTTCCAATAAATGAGCAAAAACAAGGGTCAATAGGGACTAGTGACTTTTAAAGAGTTCCTCTTTCTCATGCATTACAAAAAATCAAACAAACAAACTTACTTGCAACATAGTACGTAGACTGACACGAAATATACGCATAACAAGTAAATGCTATCACCGACACACAAAATTGAAAATGTAGACACACAAAATAGAAATCAGGCCAGTCAACCCCTGGGACAACCCTATTTTTCAGACAGTGCAAAGACCAAGAGACCTCCTAACACTTAGAAATCTCTCAGTATCCAAAGGCTTTGTGAACAAATCAGCAAGTTGGTTGGTTATTTCTATATGTTCAATGTCTAAAACATGAGCCTCAACAAGTTCTCCCAGAAAATGGTGTCTTATATCTATATGCTTAGACCTAGGATGATGTACAGGGTTATGAGACAAATGAATAACACTCAAATTATCACATAAAAGTAACACTGAATCACACTTAAGACCATAGTCTGATAACATAGACTTTAACCACAAAAGTTGAGTAGCCCCACTACCAGCTCCATCATATTCAGCTTCAGCTGTTGACAAAGAAACACAGTTTTGCTTTTTGCTAAACCAAGAAACTAAGTTATTTCCTAGATAGATACATCCTCCACTAGTAGACTTCATATCATCTAAAATCACCAGTCCAATCAGAATCAGAAAAACCACAAAGATTTAAAATAGTATCTCTAGTATACCATATACCAAGTTCAATGGTTCCAGAAACATACCTTAGGATTCTCTTGACACATTCAAGTGGGTGATTTTGGGATCAGATTGATACCTAGAACAAACACATACTACATACATGATGTCTGGTCTTGAGGCTGAAAGATATAGGAGGCTACCAATCATGGATCTGTAGAGGGTTGGATAATACTCTCCTCAACCCCGTCTCTGTTGATTTTCACGGTGGAACCCATTGGAGTTCACTACAAGAAAAACACGAATTAGTGACGCATAACCATGCGTCGCTAATTTGCGACGTATGGGCTTTGGTCGCTAAATTAGCGACGCATGGTTATGCGTCGCTAATTTTAGCGACCCATAGCAGATGCGTCGCTAATTTTAGCGACCAAAGCTCAAGGGTCGCTAAATTAGCGAGGTATGGGCCATGCGTCGCTAAATTTAGCGACGCATGGTTATGGGTCGCTAAAATTAGCGACGCATGGGCTATGGGTCGCAAGAACTGCATAATTTTCAGTTGGGTCTCCTCACATTCAACTGGAGCTATTGGGCTCATCTGTTATCAGATTGGTGTGCATAACCTACCGTTGGATACCTCGTTGAGTTATCTACGCGTGGACGTTGATTTGAGGTTGATTCAATATCGTATGAAGGAGTTATGGATGAAATGGCTATACTGCACTAATCTTGCACACTTGAACGACTCCAAAACCTTTATTCGAACTTCTGAATATGTGCTTCTAAGGTAAGTCTAAGTTTTTCCCAAATTAACTTCTTGGCTTAAATCGAACTACGATCACTCATGAACATATCCATGGAGATCGAGAAACTTCAACAAGATCACTTTGCAGCGTGTTAAGCTCAAAACTATTAGTGTCTAAGTAACTCAACCGTTGATGCAGCGGATATACGTAGTAACAGGGAGAATTATTCTTTTGTGAGGAAACCTCGTTTTTTTATTAATCAAAAGCTAAACTGAATGACAAACAAAGCTATTAGTCGCTATATATAGAAGACTAAAACAAATACGAAACTATCTAGGAATCGAAATTCTAATCCTAAAACAACTTGACAATATTGAAATTAACTAGGAATTGAAATCTAATCCTAAAAGAACTTGAAATATAAACTACAAAAACAGTAAAACTGCGTTTAGACCCCCTAAACGATCTCCGATGGCCGAAATCCATCGTACATCACTGCAAAGCTGTGATTTCAACTTTTCACACTGTTTCGGAGCCGCCAACCAAATTTCGTTGAATTCCGACAACGTTGCAAATTTGTCGGTTTGTGCGTAAATTGGACCGCATCAACCGTTAAGAAATAAAAAAATAATAAATTAAAATTTAGTGACCTATTCCTTAGATAGTCCACTTAGTAATTGAGATATCTCAAACCGTATGAAGATATAAACGGTTTGTAAATATAAACATATGGAAGTGACTATGAAGAGCAACAACTATATATTATCTAGACCTTATACAAGAATTATCACAAGTATTGGTAGCCGAGCGGTAAGGGTGTTGGGTAAGGATGTCCTAGGTTCGAAACCCAGGAAAAACAAGGTGGACTAGAGAGGAGAATTTATTTTTAAAAAACAATTCCGCTAATTAGCGACGCATGGGTCTATGCGTCGCTAAATTAGCGATCCATTTTTGGGTCGCTAAATTAGCGACGCTTGACTCCATGGGTCGCCTCGCCATTTAGCGACCAATGGTTTAGCGACGCATTTGCTATGCGTCGCTAAATGGTTTAGCGATGCATGGGACGCAGTTTAGTGACGCATGGGAGCGTCACTAAACTGCATTTTTTTTGTAGTGGTTTTTAAGGGTTTTGCACTTTTCAGGCCACATCTCTTCACTAGATTCCTTGCATATTTTGAATGGTTCAAGAATAGACCATGCTTTTGTTGCTTAATTTGTAAGCCCAAGAAGGAGTTCAGTTCACCAATCATGCTCATCTCAAAATTGGTTGACATAGCCTGGACAAACTTGTCCAGAAGTTGCTTGCTGCTGGAGCAAAAAACAATGTCATCAACATAGATCTGAGCAATGCACACATGGTCGTCTGATCTGAGAATGAATAAAGTCCTGTCACCTGCACCTCTTTTGAAACCAAACTCAAGAAGAAATTCGGTTAGCTTCTCATACCAAGCTCTAGGGGCTTGTTGAGACCATAAAACGCTTTCTTAAGTTTATAGACATAATCAGGATAAAAAGGATCAGTAAAGCCTTTAGGTTGTTCTAGGTAAGCATCAACATCAATGTCTCCATACAAGAAAGAACCTTTAACATCCATTTGATACAAGGTAATCTTAATAAAACATGCAATTGCAAGAAGTAGTCGAATAGATTCAATTCTAGCAACAGGAGCAAAGGTTTCATCATAATCTACCTCTTCAACCTGTGTATAGCCTTGAGCTACTAATCTAGCCTTGTTTCTAACAACCACCCCTCTTACATCAGTTTTGTTTTTGAAAATCCACTTAGTACCTATCACATTAGTATTTTCAAGCCTAGGCACTAATTCCCAAACATCAAGTTTTTGAAACTGATTAAGTTCATCTTGCATAGCACATATCCAAAGGTTATCATCAAGAGCTTCCTTAACATTCTTAGGTTCAAGTGCAGAAACATAACAAGTAATGCGTACCTTGGCATGTGACTCATCATTACAACAAGCACATGTCATTACCATGTTGGCTTTGTGTCCTGCAAGTTTCATGTAGTCTACCTTTCGTTTCTCACGAAGTTCTCTGGTGGCAGAAGTACCTTCAGTAGTACTTTCATTGGACTTCTTTCTCAGCCTCTTGGTAGGAGTACCATCAGTAGTACCCTCATCTTCTTGATCATCATCAGATTCAGCATTGTTATCACTTTCTTCAGGTGTATCATGGTCATCAGGAGTATTAGGAACAACATGTGGTGTTGGTGGATCATCTGCTTGAGGAACAGGTTCTGCAGCAGGAACAGGGGCTGGGGTAGGTGTTGGGACAACCTCTTTATCAACCCCGCTGGATTCTACAACTGCAGTCTTCTCAACTGAAACCTATGGACATCCATAAGGCAACTGTACTATGTCCAATGTACCTGCTTCATCTTTTCTTCCTGTCACACTAAGAGAATCATCAAAAGTAACATTGACTGACTCTTGAATAATTTTTGTCCTTAGATTGTACACTCTAAAGGCATGACTATTGTCAGAGTAGCCAAGAAAAATAGATTTATCACTCTTAGGATCTAGTTTAGACAAATGATCTGTATCATTAAGTATGTAGCAGACACGGCCAAAGACATAAAAATACTTCATATTAGGTTTCTTTCCTTTCAAAATCTCATAAGGTGTCATGGTGGTTTCAGGTCTCAGATAGATTCTATTGATAATATGGCATGCAATATTAAAAGCTTCACCCCAAAAACGATTTGCAATACTCGTGGAACCAAGCATAACCCTACCTATCTCTTGTAAAGTCCTATTCTTTCTTTCTGTAATCCCATTTGTTGGGGAGTTTTGGGAGCAGAATACTCATGGAACAAAAATTGGAAAAAGATGAATTTTCAAATTCTCTTCCATGGTCAGACCTTTTTGATAGATGAGTTATACATGTTCTTAACTCTAGCATGAAAAGTAGTGAAAGCTTCAAAAGTTTGTGACTTATCTTTCAAGAAAGAGACCCAAGTGAATCTAGAAAAGTCCTCAACAATCACATACACATATTTCTTACCACAAATAGTACTGACTTCCATTGGACCCATCAAATCCATATGCATGAGTTCAAAACAAGAAGACGTACCTGAGGGTTGAGCACTAGGTTGAGCAACACTATGGGCAACCCTCGTCTGTTTACCTCTTAAGCAGTCACCACACACAATCTTTCCAGATTGAGATAGTTTTTGAACACCATTGACAGCTTCCAGTTTCAAAAGTGTATCCATGTTTCTGTAGTTAACATGTCCAAGCTTTTGATGTCAAAGATTGGCTTACTCCATCTTGACTTGATTGCACAGTAAGTGTGTTCCAGTCGAATAGCAATTGTCACCTGATCTATGACCTGTCATAACACATTGGTTTGCAGCATTGTATATAGAACAGCTACTCTTGTCAAACTTAACACAGTGGTTAGCATCATACAATTGACTAACACTTTAAGATTAGCCTTCAGTCCATCGACAAGATACACATCTCTAAGAGATGGAAAACCTAGAATATGAAGCTCACCAATACCAAGAATTCTCCCTTTTGAACCACCACCATAAGTGACAGAACTAGATTCTGTTGCAATAAAATTGGTTAGAAAATCTCGTGTTCCATTCATATGACGACAACACCCACTATACAGTACCATGTACCTGCAAGGTTAGAATCAACAACAGCTAGAACAACATTGCATGTAAGGGAAGGGCCTTGTGGTTTATCAGAGGATGAACTAGATGATTCTGCAGAATGGGGGTTGACTGGGGGGTTGGGTAACTCTTCAGGAAACACCTCTTTACTGTCCTGTTTCCTCTTAAAAGTTTTATGATAAAGACGGCGGTAAGGTTTGATATGACCTTAATTGTTACAAAAACTGCAGACATAAACTCTTTTCTTTTTAGAAGAAGTCTCACTAGTAGCCTTATCTTTGGTTCCTTTACCCTTGGTTTTAGACACCTTGAGCTTAGTTTCCTTAGACTCAGTCACTTGTGGTTTTACAAACTTAGGACCTTCAGGAAAATATGAATCAGAAGTTCTCTCTTTCAAAGGATAACCTAGACCAGTGGTACAAATGTTACCAAGACCTAAACATGCATCTAGCTTTTGAGAAGAATCAGTAAAGCTTGCAAGTATGCGCTCAGATTTAGCGAGTTTCTCACTTATAGTGTGAAGGGCAACATCCCTTTTGGTTATAGCCACCTCAAGTCTAGTAATTACCTCCATCATGTTGGAATTCTCCTTGGTTAGTGCTTCGATTTCTTTCTTCTGTTGGCTGCAAATTACTAGAAGTTTATCATACATACTGTGTATCTCAGCCATAGCTTCTTCTTTAGAGATTTGATCCTCTTCATCATTGACATCATCTTCCCCTGCATCAGAACTAACAGAACTGTGTAGACATAGAATATCACATGAATTTTCAGATACCTGATAGGGTGTTGAGGCCGGGATTGTGTCAACCTCTGATGCAACCTCTTCAAGTGACTCACAGATAAAAGCTCTCAGTGCAACAACATCAGTTTCTGGTTCTGAATCTTCTTGTTCCTCACCTTCTCCTTCATTATCTAAGTCAGTCCTAACCCAGTTTACCTTCAAACCACTTTGTCTCCTATAGTTAGGGCATTCATTCTTGTAGTGACCCCATCCTTTGCACTCTCTACGTTGAATCTTATCGAGGTCTCTAGAATTTGAGTTGGAAGATGTGGAGAAGTCTTTTCTTTGGGAAGAGTTGGTGTAACTACAAGGATATTTGGATGTGGAGCTGTCAGACTTGTATTTGTAAGAAAATATGGTCAGAGTTACCCCTAGGGTACGCAGCGGAATTTCAAAAAATTTCTTAACATGCAGGTTAATTGATCATGTATATAGCGTATATATTAAACACATTAATCAGAAGACTTACAATACTCCAAAAGCAAGAATAGGTATTGAATCGATATGCCAATCGATGACGTCTTCGTAATAGTCCGGTGAATCTTCTCCTTCGTCGAAGTCGAAGATATCTGCAATGCTTTGATTATCTGCAAGACAATAAAAGTTAGTTTCCAGCTCTTTGAACCTCAACATTGGTATCCACGGGTGAACAACTTATCGGAAAGAATGCTAGGATATTCTTTATGTCGCCAAGCAGATGGGGCGGCAATTTTCCTCCGGCTGGAGTGGCGCGCGCGGCTTATGGATAGGTAGGGGAGAGCTTTTTATTTTCTCTAAGAAAATTGGTAGAAAGAATGATTTAGAATAATCTTGAATGAACTGTATTCAACCATGTGAAAGCTCTCTAATAGTCTACTATATATAGTAGTCAATAGAAGCCTAAAGAATAATCAATTAGACTTCATAAAGGAATAATAATCTAATTCTTAATGCACAAGGAAACCAATTTCAAGTCTAGATTCATTCCCAATCAAATTGAAACTCAATCAGGAAAATCTAACTTATCCCTTGACTTCTAATAGAGGAAGGAGTCGAACTCCTTCCCCTACTACTACTGCTGCGCGGGCGTCTAAGGGAGGTCAGGTGGGTCCCGATTTTGGGACCCACTTATAATTGTAAGGCAATTCATGAAAGTATATATGTCCTAGAGACAACCTACGATAGGGA